>JARYHS010013631.1:41309566-41446990 GCA_031002005.1 Vandiemenella viatica | reverse complement strand
TTTTTTTGATATCCCCGCTCTCATCAGATGAACTCACTTCTGCACATATATTTTAATTTACGATTTTTAACTTTTCAATAGATTTTTTAAATAATTTTATGGACGGCATCATAGATCAAATACGAAAGATATTAAAAACTGAACCTAATGGCTGAGCGTTAACGCTATGGCTCCGCATTCGAGAGGAGCTAGTTTGAATTCCTATCCGGCTATGCAGATTTGGATTTTCCTTCGTTTCTCCAAGTCACTTCGTGTGAATGGCGGGATTATTTATTCCAAAACCCATGGTCCGAATTCCTTCCCATTCCTTGTCTCCATTCCCTTTCCACCTTTAATGACTTAGAAGTCGACGAATCCGTAAATCCAGACGCATAATAAGAAATTGGTATAGTAATATTATTTAGTTTTTCGTCTCCTTGAAGATGGTGCGAACTCGTTATAGTCCACCTAACGTAACCACACGACACTATTTCTACGATGTTGAAGCCCGAGAAGATTTCTTTCAGTGTTACCTCTGTGAAAGCTTTCATAGTACGTGTGCAGTTTATTAAGAAGCACTCAGTTACGAGTCTTTCCTTAAGTATGTTATGTCCTGACGCAAGCAAGTAAGAGTCGATGTTATATTTTACGCATAACGCAGTTGTAGGTTCGACTTGTTTAAAATAAATGCAAAAAATAATTGGAAAAACTAGACTCGAACCGAGGACCACGCGTTTACAAGACTAGATGGTTAGCCACAAGCAACCGGAGCTCATGTTCACAGACGACTCGTGCAGTGGGTAAACAACCTTATCCTGCTCGGAAGTCAGTTACATTCAACTGGCATTAGACAATTATCCGAAATAATCTCTTTATAATCGTTTCAATAGTTTTGTAGAACTAAAAACTCTGGATCTTTGAACATTTACACCCACTTCTCGGACCACACACCCATTATGTGTTGCATTATTGCAACTAATTAGCCACATCAATATATAAATAAATATCGTTATAATTTTACGCTAATTATTTGGAATAAAATGTATAAGTGAAACTCATTTTTACCTGCGCTTTATTGCAATCTTGTTAATTACAACCTTAACGATATGTTTCACGATCAGAATTTAAGAAAGTGTAGCTGGAACCGATTTCGTCCGATTGAGGTATGGTCGGCGATATCTTGGCTAATATTATAGTCAATGCAGGGACAGGAAAATGCGTTACCTGTTTCGAGATCGGTAAATAGCTTTTTACTGAAATGTGGGGAATGATAAATGGACTACCAAGAAGAATCGTCAATGGGCGGGCGGAGTCTTCCTGCTTTGTTCGAGGCTTGACTTAAGGAAATGAATAACAGATGGCGCTGAGTTGAATACGCGCAATGATGCCACATTGTGCGAAATAAGGGACTTAGACTCAGGCGCGGACAGTCAATTTTTTTGCCAAAGAGTGTACAAAGTTGAAAATATGTTTCAAAAATATAAAAGGTTTAATTAAGGGAGCTGCAAATTTTCCAAGAACATTCTTTAACATGTAGTAATTAGAAAAACAAAATAATATTGTGATAAAACTAAATAACAATATATGTTTTTCTTTAAAAAACAAAAGTTTTTGTCATTTGCCCCGTTTTGCTCCGCACCCGGATGGTAAGAACAAGTAATAATAAAAACATATAACTAGTGGAAATGTAGAAAAATATAAGTCTGGTCTATATTTATTTAGTTTAAGTGACTATAAAGGTTTACTGTTTTCATTGATTGTGTCATTTTCTTAAGTCTATTCACAAAATTCACACATCAGGACAGACTCGTCATTTTCGCTATCTGTTGCCTCACAGGAATTTTGTGCCCACTTTTTGCACATGGAACAAGCGATTAAACTTTCAACTGTCTTTGAATAAAATTCACCGCAATATAAACAATCCGTAGAATCACTCTCATTAGTTTTCGGATTCTCCCTTGGGCTCCTTCTTTTCCAAATTATCTTCAGGCACATTCCTTTGTTATTTTTATATTGTTAATTTTATGCTTTTTCTTAAATAGTTTTATCTTTGTTTTTTTTCTTATTTAGCATAGTTCATTCCATTTTTTTCTATCTCATTTTTTATGGGGAATCTGTTTAAAACATCGGCCTTCTACCTCTTCAGATTCGTCCTTTTCTTGGTTTCTTTAACTTTTGAAATAGACATCACAATTTCAGGCGAAACATAAAAAATCGTTGTATTCGTGCTTTATTTAACTTTTGGAAAAGGCACTACAATATCAGATGAAACATAAATGAAGAGACCCTGTTGTCAGCTGTCATGGAAGATCACTCCAAGAGCGGGACACAATGGGGTATTTCCCCATTCCGCCCAACTCATTCCGCCCACCCATTCCGCCCCAGTGACACGATTTAGGTTACTGAGGTAAAGTCACTGGAGAAAGATACTAAACACACATTTAACTACGCGAAACTAAAGACAGTTAAATGTACTTCAAGCAGGTGCTAACTTTATGTGTAGGCCCTAAACCTTAAAGAAATATGTATCGTTAACCTTGGTTACAAAAACATCAGAAGTTAGAATTCAGGAGAAAAAATCACACAGCGAAAACTTCACAGACTACGAAAAAACTAGACTAACATGGCAGCCGTAGTTGACCCGCAATAGGTTGATCTAATTCTACTTATTGCCGTTCGGTGGTAATACTTCCTTGACAACGAAAACCATTGAACTTCATTCCGCCCCGGTACGCCGTTGTACCCCGGGTTTCCCCTACATACATCCAAAGTTCAGGTACATGAGCAAAATATAGAAGATAATACATTTCTTGCAGTTAGCTCGTCGTTTACTGTAAGTTGCTAGCTAGTGTAATCGGTATCACTTTGTATTTGACATAGATTTCGTTGAGTTTAACAATTTTAACTGTGGGAACTAACCCAAACGTTGTTATGGACTCAATAAAACTTTCTCATCAAGCGTTCGGCACAAACTGCTGTCCTAAATTTAGACCTTGATTTAATATCAGAAGCAGTGGGGAAACTTCACTAATTATATTAGAAGCAGATTCACATCTAAACAATCAGAATTTGACATTGGGGTTACGAGTTTTAGCAGTTTGAAAGTACCCTAGTTTCGTCAAATGGTCCCCCCCCCCCCTTGGAGAAAGTGTAAGAGATTCATATGGGATTAAGAGATTAATATCGAAGCTGTCATTAAGTGTTACACGTCATATTCAAAGACACAGGACTCTCTCCGAGGCCAGTGCTAATGTCAAAGTTGCCACGTGTCGACCCACAGAGTGCGTTGACAAGCTGCGTGATATCGGATCCATCCCAAACTGGATGGCCGGGCCAGACCGGTGTGTTAAATTCGAGCCGACTGGCGTAAAGGCTGCCCGGAGTGGAGTTCCCCGCGGCTCTATGCTGGGACCTGCTTTGTTTACCGGACGGCGGGCGCTCCGATTCACTTTCACGCTTGGCCGTGCATTCGAAAACAGGCAGGCAACCTAACTGAACGGACGGAGAGCACTGGCATGCTGTGGGCATTTCTGCGGGAACGTTCCCTAACACACTCAAAGATCGTCTCGAGCACACAGTCATATTCCTCCATTGTGGTGTCAGGTATTAATGCCACCACTGTCAACCACTTTTGAATCCGATATTTAGGAGTTTCAAATCATTGGGACATCAAATTACTGCCTATTTCGTTCATTTGCTCTACAATGCTAAACGATTCTTTCCACATCTAATTCGTTACATATTTCATTCAATTTTTATTATTTATTTTTTTCTTAAATTGTCACATACAGTCATCTTTTGTACAGCCCTTGTCAATATATTCGACACCTATCCCCTCACTATTCCCCCCTCCCTTTTCCAGTTACTCTTACAACTCAGCAAGTATGCCTCCCAGGTCTTTACATAAAGCATTCACCGATTTTCGAGCGTCTCAATCCTTCTATTGGTGGTATCTAATTTTTTACATGAGCAATTAAATGTTTAACTCATCTCCTGTATCAAATCTGCCTTAGAAACTGCGTTTGATTTATCAAATTTATCACGTAATCGTTTTGAGTCTTCTTTAGCTTCTTCAATTTTTTTCACTTACATCTGATTTCAAACCTGCTAATAATTGTTTAAATTTGAAACATAACATTGAATCTCCTTAGTTTTCCGACACAGCATGTGTCTGATTGACTGATGTTGTTACTGTGGTGTGTTTGGTGTACAAGATCCACTAAAGTGTTTTTTTGTTAAAAAAAAAAAAACAAAAAACAAAAACAACGCCTCCAGCAGATATGTTGGATTATCACTGCAGATTCATATCCACATGTGCGTACATCTCCTCTGAAAGCAATTTAATACATGAACATGAAAATTTTAACCTAAGCTGTAAATAAAGTTGTAATTAATTTTTGAGACAGCCTTTGTTTCCAGAACCGATTCATTTCTGTACTCATTTTTCCCACGAGCGATTAGGGAATGGAATAGAAATGATTTACCGGGTGAGTAAACTTAAAATCCGACAGGAGTAGCTTTCGATAAAGCTCTCCGGCCATCCTGATCTGGGTTTTCCATGGTTTTCCCAGATCACTCCACGCGAATGCGGGGATGGTTCCTCACAATAGCCCATAGGCGCCTCCTGCCATATCCCTTGATTCCCTTCCAAACCATAACCCTTTTCTATAGGTGCAATGCACCCTTCGCCACACACTTTTAGTGAATCGCTGAGTAATAATAATAATAATAATAATAAAAGAGCTCCAAATCAAAATTTTATTTACTCAGTCTTCTGTATGAACTACAGGAGTTTCTAATGAGAATTTCCGAACACACTGCATATACACAACCCAAGTTTCTCACCAGAACGTAAAGTGTAGATATGTTTGTACTTTCCTCACCATTGATATCTTATTAAACGTCAATGTTTAACGGAGATTTCAAACATAACAACAGATCATTCACAAACATTTCATATGAGCTAGAGTTCAACAATGGGAAAAAAGAAATAGTTAGTCGATTTTTAATCGATTAGTAAACTGTTGTAATTAATTTAACTAGTTTCTTAGTGTGAATTACCATTCACTATCTTGAAGGATTTGCTACAATACAGCCACCTGTGGGCTTCAAAGTCTGAATACTGGACATGTACATACAAGGAATCGATTGATTGTGTTAGGACGTTACATGTACCGGTACTTCTTTCTTAATGTTTATATCTGATTTTAATTTCCCAGTTAAGGTAACGTGATGAAATGAATCTCTCTTATTTCCTTATGGCTTTATGTCACGTCGACGTCGATGTAATTAGAGCCGGAAAATGAATGAGAAGGAATACGGCCATGGTTCCATGGTTCTTTGAAGAAATCATCCTGGATTTCGCCTGTAGTGATTTCGGAATACCATGGAAAACAGAAAGCTGGATGGTCAGAATGCAAGTCCAGAGAGTTACTGTTAGGCGATCAAACTCATAGTCTGAATTTAAGATTTCAAACCGTAAAAATCTGTCAAGTATTTTTATACTATGCCAGATTACAAACAGATAGGTTTTATGTTCATAATTTAATTTTATACTTCGATGAAGCGTGATGAGACATTTCTCAAATTTTAAGTCAAAATCTAAGCTTTGAAACTTTGAAAAACCAGGAAAAATTGATACAGTAGTTTTCAAGTTATGTCGGATTGTGATAACCAAGTTCAGGGTCAGATGCCACGTGAATGAGAATTTATTTGGTGGGCGTTTTGCGTAGTGCAAACTCGGTGAAAGCTGTCCTTAGAGATTTTAATAATTCTTTTGATTGCCTCTGCCTTGATTGATAACTTCTTATACTGCGTCTGAATCCTGATCCCTTCTCTCTTGACAGTAGTCATTACATCAGGATTCACACAACCCGATTTACACTTTCGGAAACGAGGATAGCAAAGACTAGATCTGATACGACATGGCAGAACATTACCTGAGATAATCTTTCGTAATATGAACAAGTGAGGTGACTAACAGGTAAACACTGAAAGCTGCATACATAAGGTCGTTAACAAGAAAGTTTAGTCCAAGCTTGCGTCTATTGAATGTTGTAATATTACATTTTCAATGAATACGTATAACCTGAATGGCAGTATATACGTGCGTAAACTGAATAATTGACTAAATGGTAGAGCAAGGCTGAATAGTAAGACATGGCATGGCTAAACTAAGCTAACTATAGCTGTGGACAGATTAATTGGCGGGTCAGTGTGAACGCGCTGTTGCCGTACTTGGGGACAAACTCGCGATGCGCTCTCTTTCTATCACCTGAAAATTGCAACGCTGTGCGGCCTGTGTTGCCTAGTCCAAGCGTCAACAGCTCGCTACCCACCCCCAAACCTTCCACCTCCCTTTCACTAAAAATGTGTGAACCTGAGAATCGGAATTAGAAAGTGTCAGTGTGAGTGTGAACTGGCTCGAGAGAGGATATTTTGATTTTTAGCGATTTACGATTTTTACGTGCGATTTAAATAATTCCTTTTGGTTATTTATTAATTATAGTAATTTAGTGTAATAATTTTACCGAACAAAAAGTGCAGTAACTTATAATTAGGGAAATTTAGCAAGAGAATCTTGCTACTAAAAATGGATACTTAGGAAGAGACTTATTCTCCTATTCCAGGTGTTTCCGAACTAACGACTCCCAACAAGACGCAAGTCATCGACAGCAGAACCACCGCGGCTGAAGCAGACAACACAGTAAATCTATCATTCACAATGTTTATAAATATTTCAAATTTCTTGTGGACAATGATCGAGAAATTTTGTCTTCTACATGTACGCTAGTAGGAAAAGACTTGAAAAATATGGACGTACTTGATATTGACGAAATAAAAAACTGTAGTGATTTGTTACCGCAAAAAACAACCATATTGCGAAAAAATTAGGGAATGGACAGGCTATTTGCGCTGCAGCTTGTGGTTGTCGGTTTGAGAACTGTCCAGCGCGTGTGTCGTGAGGGAAAATAACCTACGTTTGTTTCTCGAAAGAAAAATATGAAACAATACAGCACTCTAACAAAGCTTAGCGACTTTGACAGTCTTTTGTAAGGAGGACAGTACACGAATTTTACGATAGTGATGAGTGGTAATATATAAACAGATAATTTTGTCGTTAATTATGCAAGTTTTTCAGTGCAGAGGATGACAAAATAAAATTTTGATTTTAGTTATAAATACACAAACTGAAAATAAAATGTAACACGTGGACTTTTAGCCACAAATAAAAGAAGAGTATTTCCATAAGTTTCCTTAGTCTGTCGAGAATTTTATTTTTCTGCGCAGATAATAGAATAATAAATAACAGGTCTTTGAAACCTCCAATTATATTAAACGCATCTGCAATGCATAACTTTCTTAACGAAATGACATGCATCAAAATTTTATGACAGAATAGTTATCATAAATTACTTAAAACATGTTACAAACCATTACTACAAGTAAAGAGGTGAATACAACTGTTACGCGCACCGCTTGGCAACGGCGCATTTGACGCCACCCGCCAATTAATCTGGCCAGAGCTATAACGGTTGAGCCGCCATATACACCATATTAACTGGCTGAATACTATCGATGAAATCACAGTGAGTTTAGTGTGAGAATGGCTGCCGAATCTTGTATTGACGTTCAATAGTTCGATACGGTTGAAGTTGACAATTATGTCAGCAGGTAAGCACTTTTGTAGAACAAACAGGCAATGCTGAGTAACACCTACCTCTACCTGGTTCGTACTTTACGAGTCGTCAATGTCGAGGTCAGTAGAGGCGGTAAAGGACTGGGGAAGAAATTGGGACATGGTATTTTTGAAGAAACCATACCGGCGTTCGCCTAGAGTGGTTTTTGGAAATGATAGAAAGCCCAAATCTGGATGGCCAGTCGGAGATTCGAACCCGTGTCCTCCAGAATGCAAGTCTTTCCCGATCCGACACGATATGTAACTCAACTTAGTAAATTTTAACTTTTGATTAAAAACCCTATTTTTTCAATTAATGGATTGGGTCAAAAACGACTATGACATCGAAACAGATTTTTAAAATAGTTTTTTTTTTTTTTTATTTTTTTTATTTTTTTTTATACGCCAAAACAAGCAGACAGAGCTAGATTCATAGCAGTAAATAATTTTGTACGTGACATAATTAAACTTCTCCCAATAAATATGAATAAATGGTGGAGTCTAAAGGCAATATAAGGTGGCACTGGTAACGATAGAATATATTTTAAGTATTCTGACTTAACATTTGGTTATCACAGTAGTTTCTTCCTGTCCGAATGTACACCGGGTTTGAGGACCATGGCCTTTAAATGAGGCATGTGATTCGTGTGGAGGAGAGCGCCCGCTTTCCCGTGATTGAGGACGGCGACAACAGGGCTGCCTTTGTGTGGGGGTCTCTTTTTTGTGGTGTGCAGCCGTATCGGGCGACTGGTTATTGGCGGCTTATCGGCGGGGTCTGATAGCGGCCCCAGCTGGCGCTATCAGACCGCACGACGCGGCAGCAGGCCAAGCACTTCTTCCTCTCCAATACTAGCAAATATAAGTAACGCAAAAACTATATAGAAATACGTGGTCACAATTTGGCTCAATTTAAGAGCAGTTCCCATTGCAAAAAGATTCTTTTACATTAATTTTTCAACTTTTCATTATCATCGTCATCATGATTTGGCATTTCCACTTTTTTAAATCATTCTTCCACCACTTGCATCGAATCAACTCCCTTCGTCTCTTAATTCTCTCTTTACCTTATCCATCAAAGTTGTTCGCGATTTTCCATGTTCAAGAGCGCTGGCCCCACCATTCTACCCTCATCATCATCCCTCGTTCTGCTGAATAGATGATTTTAAAACAATCTCACTAAACAATGGATTGGTCTCATGCCATACGATGTTGGTCCGAAAAAAAAAAAGTTCTCCAGAAATGGTCCCTATTTAACAAAAGATGGTGTCTAGAGGTAATCACTGAAACTATATATAATCAAAAATCCATGACTGTTAGGCAAGTGCTCCACGCATAGTTTTCTGTGCGTAAAGTAAACTTGGAATGAAGTAGACAATATAGATCTCAAAAGTAAAATAAAAATTCGTTGACAGCAAGTTTAGGGAGAGGGAGAAAAGGATGCAGACTGGGATGGTCGTAAAGGAGAGGACACTTCCGTAGCCAGCCATAACTATGAGTTCACGTCTGAGGCAATCAGCCTCGCCTTCACAACAGTTACAGCGCGTTCAGTTAATAGAGGCGGCTCAAAGTCACTCTGCTCTATCCCCACTCCACTGCCTTACCTCCACAAGCGAGGGGGAAAGTGTGTCCGCTAACAAAATCGCCACACGCCTGCATGGGCATAGTATTATGCTCAGAAGGGTAGACAACTATATATACTCCGCGTCTGATTAGCAAATTAATTACGCACTATGGTCAGATATATTTTATAGATTATCAATGAAATTCCTTTCCATGCCATGAGCGCTAATCACATTGGTTTCTGAGTTTCAGCTATGCTGACTGGAAAATGTGGGTGGACGTTCACGCACCCTATGAAAGTGATGGTTGATTTAAATGATCACTGTAAAGATGGTACGAGGATGGTAGGTATTCGAGCCCTGCGGTAGTATGGAGATCAGGTACGGCGGAAGTTTAACATCGAAAGAAGGCCTCGCTGTTCAGTGGCCGGCAATGGGACAGAGCACACAATAGCAAGGGAGCGGTTAACACATTCTCTGCATCGAGATACACATCAGCGGCCTACCTGCGCAATTTAAATAGTGACCACATCAAGCAGACAGCTGAATCCTCTCATAACATCATGAAGAGTATAACACACTAATCTCGAACTTGTCCAAAAAAGTAACGAAGTATGCGAATGAGTTAAGAACGTCTTTTGTTCATATCTCAATTTTGATTTCTAACAATTCACAAAAATAAAACTAGTAGCCACAATTCTTACATTTAAAGCACCTCGACTACTCTAGAAGCGTGTAATAAGTCGCGTTTCCAAGGCGACGCAGTGTGCACAGATAAAGCGAGGGCTATTTTTCGGCGAGCGGAAGCCGCGAGCCCGTTCGTTAAACCACCCGCTGCGCTGTTGACAATAACAGCAGGGACAGCCAACCTACAGACAATAGTGACCCGCCACTCGGATATTCTTGTATCCTGTTACATGGAATGCTGCTCGGAGGGGGAGTGGAGACGAGACACTTCTGGACTGTATGTCGAGGTGAGAAGAGGGACTGCGAGAGCACCGCCATCCTCTGTGGGCCTGAGGTTCATTTCCCGTCGCCGGCAGTGAACAGTGCGCGGACACGGTAATGTGCCTATAAAAGTGAGACTTATTGCAACATATCAAGAGCCCGGAAAATACCCCTGAGAAGCTACCCTGATTAGCTGGATACTTGTTTAAATATTCAACTGAGCTAACCATCCGTAAAACTTCACATGTCAGATTTGTGTCTTTAGTTTGGTCAATAAAGTCATGTCTTTTGTGAACCCATTTTCTTTATGGTCTTGTAACTCCTGAGACGTGTCATGTGCGGGGCTTAATATTAACATGTTGATAAAGAAAGGTTTTAATTGCTGACGCTATACAGGGTGTCTAACAAGTTTCAAAAATAGAGCCAACCCCACCAAAAGAGTCTATTACAAGCGTATTGATAATCTGAACAATTGTGCGACTCTTGCCACATGAAAAGTTGCAGCTATTTGTATCTCAGACATATCTTAACCTTCAGTTCCATAAAACTTTCAAATATTTGTGTAGATTCCCACAACGCAATATAAAGATCTAACTTTTTTTGCATATTATTTTCAGGTAAAAGAGAAAAGTCAAAATTCAGTTTTCTTGACGTGTGAATGCATCTGTAGGACAAAACCAAGACCTGTTACACACTGGTAAAAAGGTGGACTAAGATAGCTGTGATCTTAACATCTTCCTACGCAAACACAAAATAATAATAAAAAAATGATTTAGTTCTAAGCACGTCGTTGTGGATAAGTTAATAAAATCAAAGTTTGTAGAATGTGGGTGGTGAAGTGAAGTGAAGCAATTATTTCAGTATTAAATACTAGGACTGTAACAGAGCTGAGAATGCAAGTATTCAGTAAAATCGAACATTTAATATTTAACTGTCAAGTTTAATGAAAATCATAGAATTGTTACCGAATTAAAGTGTTTAAGAAAATTAATAAAGGAAAAAAACAAGAAAATCGCAATATTGTTAATTCAGTTATGTGAAGACATTCATTTAAAAATTTACTTTACCACTCTAACAGAGGTATTAGTCAGTTGGCGTTGCTCAGTGAGATGAGGCGCCGCACACTGGATCGGGGAGGTAGAACGGGTCCGTGTACGAGCCCAGTTCCTCGCGTCCTGATTGAGGTTTCCCGCAATCATCTGGGTGAGTGCTGGGACTGTCCCCTAATCACAAACTACACATTTCACAAACAAAACTACACGTAGACAGATGGAATCACAGACTTCCCTCCAGAATTTAAAGTACGCCGGACCTAACAGGCGGGAACTCAGTTTGACTCTTCCCCTGCACCTCTCATGTTTCACACTGGCCACCTGTTTACCATATGGCCAGTGTCCACGTGTTTTTGGTGGCCGAACTGGAGATGGAGAAAAAAAAATGAAACAGACTTATTAATGGAACGAACTGGCAAAAAGTAGTAAGTTAAAATGGTAAGAGAAATCTAATGCCTGACTGAAAGCGGCCGTTGGTTGTTAAAGACAATACCACATGTATTCGGACAATAGAAGAAGTTGAAACGGGAAACTTAATACCCCTTCGCTGCTGTGGTCTCCTATTTAAAGCTTCGAAAATTGTATTTTGGTGGTCTCCACAGAAATAAAGTAGAAAATAGTTTTTTTTTTTTTTTTTTTTTTTTTTTTTTTTTTTTTTTTTTAAAACCAGCATGAGAGGTGAAGACGCTTAGAGTTCGGGGAGTGATTTGGTATTTTTTATTTTTTTTAAACTTTAAAATTAAAAGTTTTCTATTTAAGTCCAATTTTACCATAAGATCGATTTGAAAACCAAAATATTTTCTCTCAGGTTGACTATTTGTTAACTTTATACGGTAAATACCAACAACAACATCTAATAATTTTCGCAGTTACGAGCAAAAAAGCAACAGTTTTTATTTTAACGTTACGTTCGTGTAGGTTAAAAATAATTTGTTGAAATTGCTATTCATTCAGAATGCATTAAATGTTAATACTCGTATGAGAAATTTTATTAGAACCGAACGATTGTAGTAGCGGCGGGGTCGGAAACGTGTCGGGTCGTTAGAATTCATGGAGTGGGATACTGTATTTGTGCCAAGCGCCTGTCTACTATCATAGGAAACACATACAAAATATCTATCAGTGTCATTACAGTACGGAATAGTAATTGTACCAGTCTAGACTTGTACTTGCCATACGCCACATGCTATCTGACGAAGATCTGATCTCATCTTGTAGTGATTATTAATTTCCAGTAGAGTACAGTACCGTGTGAGTTGCACGTGCGGACGCTTAACCTTGGCCCCTATCCAGGTCAGCTGAATGGGGGTGGGCATTCTGCCTCAACATCTCCGTAACTGCGGGAAACACTCGCCTTTCATCAGCCTCTGCACTCAAAAGGTACCAGGGGTCAGCAGCTCACAACAACACAACTGAAACAAGCAATCACTTCTCTCTAGTTATAAAATACAGAAGCAGACAATGCTGCAACATTTTAGGGAGCGTGCACAAACTACGTGGCTCGGTCCAGGGAGAAAAAGGGGGGGGGGGAAGATGTTAGCTGGAAGGCTACGCTGGGCTACGTGGGGGGAGTTCCAAGCCAGGCCACGTAGCTTTCCTTTCATAACATTTTTCACAGTCAAAATGAGTAACAGAACTCACAACAGCATGTGAATATCTATTTCCCTCAGTTAATTATCTCCATATGTAATTTACAATCGTCTGACAAGAGAAAACAGTACAAAATGTATAATGCAATCAAAAGGGGAAAAAGCTACGTCCTACGTGGGGGAAGGGGGGGGGTTAGAGGCAAAAGCCACCTAGGGCTACGACGCTCCTTACCAGTAATTTTTTTTTTTAATGGAATGATAACTGTCAGACAATTTAGCCTTACTGCAAAAGATACAAAAGCTGCAATAATTTTCTTCAAATTACTGATTTTGTTTTGAAAAGTATTCTTTTGATCTCGAAAATTGACCTCCCCATGGGATATACGGAACACTGTATTGGACCGTCGGTTAGGGAGGGGGGAACCAATACGTTGATGAAATATAATTATTAATAATATGTATGACATCCAATAAGTTGATTATTTGGTTAAATGGTGAACTAGAACCATGATTTCTACAAGAAGTTAGTTTCACACAAACTTATACTCAATTTATTTAGTCTTCTGGCTTATACAAGGCCGGGTATAGTTAACGTTACAGTGCGGACGTGTCACCCGACACGCCATTAGCCGTTGATCAGTGACTGTGTCTGGTCGCATAGTCTGGTTCAGATGGGCTGGAAGCTGAGCGGTCCACTTGCCATAGATTGTAAGCTGATGTGCTAGCGCGGACATATCCGCAAATCTGGCATTCGTTGCAGCAGTGGCACAGAGCGTGTCACACCTCGTCAAGAAGATGTGATTACGGTAAAGTACCGACGCATGGGTCCACAGTTCCATTGGGTTTTAACGAGGCTTGCTAACTCGTAAACGGCTCCTGAGATATCCATCATAACATTTACTGAGCTAACCAATATTTCATGTTCATAACTTCAAATTCGAAGCATCTTGCTCATTGTTTTAAATTCAAAAGATGCTTTTAACTTTAAATGGCGCCCCTGGGATTCTTTCGTAAATGTTAACTTTAAGTTGTTGGCCTGTGATGCCACTTTAAAACATGTTGACTTTGCAAAATCATTGAGATATCTAAATCAGTTTTATGTTTGCTTTTATCCGGTGGATTGTAAATGTCGGGTATTACTTGTTTGTTGTCTTTGGATTATGTTTAACGTAACGTTAACTATACCCGGCCTTGTATAAGCCAGAAGACTAAATAAATTGAGTATAATTTTGTGTGAAACTAATTTCTTGTAGAAATCATGGTTCTAGTTCACCATTTGACCAAATAACAAACTTATGGGATGTCATACATATTATTAATAATTATATTTCATCAACATATTGGCTCCCCCCTCCCTAACCGAAGGTCCAATACAACACTAAACTGGAGTTTATGTAAATACAATTTTTATTTCACAATAGCAATGGACGACCTTAATCCCGATACATCATGCAACTAAAAATAAACGCTAAAATGTTGGACAACCACAGGTTAAATACAGTTCCGTTACACTGTCAGTATATATATGTATGTATATATATATATATAAATTCAACTGAAATGTTCATCCTAAGCATTCAGCATGCTGCATTCTACATGATTGTATTGCGAAACCGATGAGCAAAAGTATTTTTAACTTTTTGATCGTCGGACACATATATAACTATTGACAAAAGAAAATATTAAAAGTGGAGTAAATTCGTTAGTAACAATGCACAGACGTTTTAAGTAGCCACCACTGAGAAATATTATTTAGGAACAGCAGAAGAAATGTAAATAATATTATTATGTTTTTTTTTTTAATTTAATTAAAGGTAAAAAAATATACGGCAGAAGTTTATGTTGTCGGATAAATTTGTGGATTTGTTTTTCGGTGTTAACATTAATTTTTCCATAAAGGAAAAAAGGAATGGGGATAGAAATTTTTATGAAAGTGTGTAATTCGCATGAATTTTATTGGAGCTTAGATATCTCACAAAACATGATATTTTTGGCAACATAACTTTCACTGATCTGAAGTAACATAAACACTCCCCTTCGATTAGGACGCGTCGTTTCTTATAACAGAGAGTTATACCAGCATGCATCCTGCCAATTGATTGGTAATGTATCACATGAGGCTAAATGATTTTTCTTTCTTGTGATGCTGGAGACATACTCTGACAATGAAATCAAACGCGTGATTCGCGTCCTTGGACTTCGTGACCGTAACATTGCACCTCAGAAAATGAGTTCATCACGGGTACGGTGAAAGTACAGTAGGTCAGACTAGCACAGCCCAGGCTGGTGTCATTAACCACACGAACAAAGATAGTTCACGAGAAAATCTAGTACATACATACTTTAATCAGTCTATCCACCTGTTGTTCAGTATATGCTCCACAGATGAGACTATTATCAAATGATATTGACATCTTTAACAAGAAATTCCTAAGAATTATAGTTAGTACCTGGGGGACAAAGCTTTGGTCGGCGTTTTTCGATTTCTGTTTAATATGCAAGATTTCGTCAAAATCGTTAAAAATGTTTGTCAGAAATTATTGTCACTTACATACAAAAGTTGTTCCTATAATAATATATATTTCATACCTGCCTACATAAGAACTGCGATCGGTTAAATATAAAATTAATCAATGCAAATAGAGAAACATTAAAAAAAATATCACCTGTATACATATAAATTTCGTTTTTTTCTAGGATGTCATCTATATTATTAATTTTTCATGCTTGAAATTTGATTAATGTTAATCTTTTTCTTGAAGAATTCACGGGCATTTTGAAGTATACAGTTATTTGCATTAATGAAATAGAAACTTAACTAACATCAATAGGCTTACTGGTACCTGAAACTTCTGCAACAAGGCGTTAGAGCAGTTTATGAAATACCAAATACAAGATTTTTTTTTTGATTTTTTTTTTGTAAAATTGATTATTTTTAGGGAAGACATCTATTTAGGCAAACTTGAAAATCAAAACGTTATCTAGATATAAAATTTCATCCAAATCATTAAGAGTCGTTTCCCAGATACCAGATATATACAAGAATTGCTTATTTAAGGATATAAGATTTTGGCGTTACATATAACCACATTAATATGAGGTGTCAGGGCAACGCAACAATGCATGCAAGTACGAAGACTTAGCTTAATATTTCCAAGTTGTGGAAAGCACTTACTGCAGAACAAGGGGTCAGCGAACTTCAAGCTTGTTACGGTGAACTCTCCATTCAGAGTGGAACTAATAGCGACACAAACACGCACAATAGGACATGCTAGTTTCAAAATACAGATAAACGACGTTTCATCGCTCAGTGTGGGGTGGGCCGAGTTCTGTGTGTGGACAGTGTTGACGGGTGAGATTTACTCAGAACTCCTACAGCTCTAAGCTGGCGTGACCAGTTGCAGATACGTAATTACGTCAAACACGCCAGATTAGAGATTCTGTAAATGCTGACTGAGAGAGATGTAAAACCGAATGGACACGGAAAAAGTACGTCAGTTTTCGAGGAAATCATCCAATCCCGTCAAAGGAAAGATGTGCTGAATCTGAGTGTGCTTGGAGGGCGACTGTTTTCCCAATAGCATGTTAGTTTTTAAGATTGTTACTGTTTTATTTATAATGTTGTTTTATATTCGCCAATGGAGAGAGAGGTAGGAACTCCTACAACGACGATTGGACCACAGAGAATCCTCCAAGCAGCAGGAGCAGCAACTCGAGATTTTAAAAGATAACGTGAGAAGCTGCTCGAGGTCTCTTTGGTATCGCTAGTTCGTGTCCTGACTTGTGCTTTGGCACGAGAACGATCAAAAAGCCGAAACAGATTATGCGATCGGTATGTCTTCATTTTGATTCAAAAGATGACACATAAATTCAGTGTGGGGTCGGAGGTTGTTGACTACGTCAATGCCGATCAGACGGTAAAAAATAAACTTTTCACAAATTGTTAATATAGTGTTTGCACTTAAAATCTGCATGGTTGCTCAACTTAACGGTCTGAGCGAAGAAGTCCGCACTATAAGAATCCTCGCTCTCCGATATATAAACTTAGAGATTAGCAGTGGTATTTTGTAAGTCGGATTGAGTAGTTTCTGTAATTGAAACATGAGACATTAACAAGTAATTTCATTACGTGTCCTGTTTGATTTGTAAAGGAAAATCAGAACTGTTTTTGTCTAGTATTACTTAATTATTTAATTTTAGTGGCCATAGAACAAAGGCGTTGTTTCTGTATAATTATTTATTGTTTATTATTATTAAATTTAAATACACCTTATTTTTGTTGGCCATCAGTCAAAGAATACATTGTCAGGTTATGACCTTTTTTATTCTTATTAATGATTAGTAAATCACTTCGAGCACCTTTCTCAATCCACAATTTAAATAATCATATGCATTTTGGTAAATTTTAATGGTAATAAATTATCTTTTATTACGACTGTATACCGTACCGTTTCAAGATACAAAACTTTTTTTTTATCTGTGTACCTAGGAAGCCCGGGATGTGAACAGTTTACATCTGGTTTGAAATCTGGCAGAGTATCGGTCTGTTTATCCAGATTCCAATTTCCAGAAATTCATCTTTAATGTTCTCACTTCAACCTCTTTACATTTTGCATTTATTATGCAAATATTCTCCTTCCAGTCTTAACAATTCCCTCGCCGGCTTTATGATCAGTTACCATTGGTATGGCTCACATATATATATATTTAATATGGCAGTGATTCTAATAGATTCAATAACTACAATAATCAAATAAGTTTCTCATTAACGGTAAGCACAGGTTTTTTAATTAAATTACGCAAAATTTATGGTTAAATAACTCAGGTGTATTGAAACTTTAGTGGTAATTTTTGCAGTATAACAAAACATACTTGTAATTTAATGCGATGTTTATTCACAGATTCTTTTGTGTATCATTAAAAACGCTAGAATTTAAACCCATGATTTTTTTGTTTATTTTTTGTGGCTCCTTCATTTACTTTACATATGAAGCTGCATAAGTTGCAATGAGAATTCCCGAATTTCATGTTTACTTTTTGTTTGTTTTGTTTAAGATAAATTAACACTATGAAACATAGGTACGTACATAAGAGCATTGAGAGATCTAATTACGCTCTTAAAATATCGTCATAGTAATAAAATAACTCCATGGAAAAGAAAGGGAAAATACACCCAACACTCACCAAAGTTGAAGGGAGGAGGGCAGCAGCGACAGATAAAAAAAAAAACACAACAAAGAAAAAACATGATTTCGACACGAGTCTTAATCATGTGAGGCGAAACATATGGCGGGGGGAAAGATGTGGTCATATTCCAGTCCGCCACATGAATGAAGCACAGGCGGAAAACGCTTGGTGGTGGTAGAATTGTCGGGAGGGGCGGGGGGGATGAGTGTATAGGGGATGAGGATGGAAGAAATTAACGGAAATTAAGGCCTTCACTGGCCAGCGCAATAGTTTCATAAACTTTTCAATTATATTTTTATTTATTTGTTTACATTTTATATATTTTTATAAATATATATATATTTCTATCTCCATTTATTTTCATCTAAATAAAATTATAACGTTTTTGAATTATGCTACACAAAGATTTTTTTTTTCACTTTTATCGCCAGTCAAGCTTATCCCCCCACCCCCACAATTCTACCACCACCGCGCCTTTTCCGCCTGTGCTTCATTCATGTGGCGGGCTGGGATGTGACCACATCTTTCCCCCTGCCATATGTCTCGCCTAACATGATTAAGACTCGTATCGAGAAATTGTTTGTGTGTGTGTGTTGCTGCTGCCCTCCTCCCTTCATCTTTGGTGAGTGTTTGGTGTATTTTCCCATTCTTTTCCATGTAAATATTGCCTAGCGGCATTTCTTTCCTTTCATTGTTACCGATAATAAAATAACTCGTTATTTAAAGAATTTTTTTAAAATTTAATCCTATCACAAATCACGCCACAGATTCCAAAATGCAAGTATATGCCACCTATTTATACATTGTACCTGAGTGCTTGAAGAACAAAATTCAAAAATATTAATAAATAAATAAAATGAAATGTCATTCATTAGATGTTCCGGTTTGAACACATTACTTAAAGGACTCTGGAAACTTTTGACTCACTGAATTTAATTCATTTTAAGCACAATTGAAATAATGTAGTGTCTATTCGTAAAATTCATTAATGGAATCATGAAGTCTCGTAAATTATTGAGTGATTTTGCATGTCATTGCTTGTTTAACGCGAAATTTGAAGTAGATTTACTCCATATAAATTGCGATTCCTTTGTTGAACGTTAGTATCGGGTCACTACGCAACCCTAGTTTAAGGTTAACACAGAATTTGAAGAGTTTAATTCATTATTGGTTTCAAAATGCTACAGTTGAATCCAGCTAAGTGACGAGAATACACAATCATAAAATTATGTTCCAGAAATCTAAAATGCAGTTTTAGCACTCCAATTGTTCTATTAATTTATACTTCATTTCTGTTTGTAGGTAACATGGACTAATTAGTGATCCATGCATGTAACACTTAAATTTGATTGGATGCCGAATAACAAAATCTGGAGCAGTTCTCATTCGTTTTCTGAGTCAGGCAGTCGTGCATTTGTTCAATTCGTTTTTTGGCAGCCAGAGTCACTGATTATTGTCTTTATCGCAGATAAAAGTTAATTTGGTGGGTGGAACCAAGAAAACAGCTTTTTATTATGAGAGCACTCATTAAAAAACTGAGTTATCTACTTTAAAATACGGCTGAACAGAGGCTTTGAAGAATTTATCTGTTCCAAGAGTTTTTGTTCGAGGAAGTGAGACGTTTGAAGAACATAAACTATGTCGTGATTACTATTTAAAAAGAAGAGTAACATTAATGTAAACAAGCTCTTTAAATTAAAAACAAAATGAAATTATATTGATGAAAACTGATTTCTCTAGCAGCCTTTAGAAATCATAAGTTATTCCTGTGATGCATAAAATAATGTATTTAGACAAGTGTTTACATCAGCTTATTATTTCGAAATTTTATATTTTTTAATTTTCTACTAGACTCGACGCAAGTAACAGTTTTAATTATGATGTTACTCCTGATTGTTGCGTAATTCTCACCATAAGGTCAGGTACCCTCAGAACAGCCCGAGGTACAAGTTATTTTTTGACATTCGCAACGTCAGCAAATCGAAAACATACTGATTGTTTTTACTTGAACCATTTTCCGTTTCAGAACACAGGATAAGAAGCAATGGTATCTGATTGCACTCTTTTCACGCTATATCGAGTACAGGGGTTTATTTTACTCATAAAATTAATGGAACGAGAGTTGTCATCTATCAACGTAACAGATAACGGGAACGAACAAGAACTACGTTGGTAGGCTTGAATATTGCGAACAATGGTACGTTGGAGTGATGCAGCAGTAATGCTCTCCGACCATGAACACAAGAGGCCATCGGTTTTCCACAAACAGGTCAACAGCTTCAAAGGTAGCCATTTACAAACAATGCCAAGGATTTACAGACTGAAAGGTTTCTGAGGATAAGAGGGCTTCAGATTTTGACAGTTTAATGGACTATAAAGCCATATTTTTGACAAGGGCGGTCGACCACGTAAGCGAAAACGGTAAGGGTGGACCGCTTAAAATCAAGGTTTAATAGAAATGAAAATTCAGAAACTTTGGACGCTATTCGTTGAAGAGTATACAACGGACAACCAATGGGAAGGAGTTTTATGAATGTGAATTTAGTAGCCAATAAAGTGAAGTGATTCTTATTTAAAAAACTAAAATATTGTGTATTATCTTTCCAGGTGACCAATGGCAAGAGACTAGATGTTTCCATGACTTTAGGTTGGTAGTCGTCATCTACCACCAAGAATAATACGCAACTAGAGCTGTCGTCAGAAGTGCGACACCTAATTGCTGCTATCCGGCACAAGAACCGTGTAGCCAAGGAGTGGAAGATTACCAGAAACCCTGTGACTAAGAGACTCCTTAACAGGCTACAGAAGGAATTGAAAGCGGCACTGGTTGAGCACCGGAACCGGGAGTGGGAGGCCCGCGTATCCTCGCTCAAGCCAGATGATGGAACCATGTGGGAGCAGACCCGCAAATTCACAAAGAGAAGACAGTGCATCCCACCACTGCATGGCGTGAACGGGCTCGTCTACAAGCCAGCGGCCAAGGCGAATGCCCTGGCTGACAGCTTTGAACGGAACTTCCGCCCATCTGAAGTAAACGTTAATGACCGGGAACTACGCCGTTTACGAGTATATCTCGGCGCTGATGATGGTGACGAGGAGATAGAACCGATCTCCACGGCGGAGGTGGCCAGTTGCTTGGCGAAGCTGCAGCCGGGCAAAGCACCCGGCCACGATGGGATTGGGAATCGATGCTTGAGGAACCTGCCGCCCGAGGCCTCGGTGTACCTAGCGAACTTATTCAACAGAATCCTGCAAACGAAGAGATACCCACGTCGCTGGAAACACGCCGAAGTCGTGGCGGTACATAAGAGCGGGAAAGATCCCATCTTTCCCCAACACTATCGGCCGATCAGCCTCTTGCCGTCCGTCAGTAAGATCTTCGAGCGGCTGCTCCTGAAAAGGCTTAACTTCTACATCGAGGCGAATAACATCCTACCCACTCATCAGTTCGGCTTCCGGCGAGGCCACTCCACGTCACAACAGGTGCTACGCATCGTAGAGTCCGCGACCCGCGCTTTCCTTCACAAGGAATACTGTGCCATGGTGTCACTCGACATCGCACGTGCGTTTGATTCGGTGTGGCACACAGGGCTCTTACTTAAACTGTACCAACAAGGCTTCCCGGGGCCGTTAGTGAAGATGATCCGTTCATACCCGCTTGGAAGAACCTTTCATGTCAGAGTCGACGGGAAAACTTCAACGCGTGGGGTCCCTCAGGGGTCCGTACTGGGTCCAACACTCTACTCTCTGTACACGGCCGACGTTCCCACGGCGGACCGGGTGCAGAAGGCTACCTACGCTGATGACACGTCTTGCATCACCAGCTGCTGAAGCAGAGCCATCGCCACCAGGAGGCTACAAGGTATACTCCAACAGACGGAGGCCTGCGCGCAGATGGCGTATTAAAGTAAACGCCGCCAAGACCCAGGCGATTGTCATCACAAGGAAATACGGACCGAGGAACAGAAACCACGCGGATCCAGTACTGAACCTCCACGGAGTAGACATTCCTTGGAAGACAACCTTGGAGTCACACTCGACTCCAAGCTCACTTGGCAATCACATATAAATGAAGTACGCAGGAGGGCCAACGTAAGACTGCATGATCTCTACCCCCTGCTGAACAGAACCAGTGCGCTACCACTTGCTCTGGGTGTGAAGATTTATCTCACACTGGTCAGGCCACTCCTCGAGTATGCCTGCCCAGTGTGGGGGTACGCGGCGGACAAACACGTCAACCGGCTGCAAGTTATACAAAACAGGACGCTGAAGCGCTTCCCAACTGCGGCGGTGCATGAGGCGGCAGGCGTACCAACCATCAAAGACTGCTTCCGGGCGCTCGCTACGGCGTTTTACTGGAAAGCAGAGACGAGCACCAACCCACTGGTCAGCGTGCTCGGTCGGTATGAAGTTCCCACCGGCGGCACAGAAGACCACTAACATTGCTTAGGCAACATTGAAAAGCCAAAACCAAATTAAATCAAATCACGCCAACCAAAATGACACACCTAAAGTGACGCAATGTACCATCGATTGAATAAGGAGAAAATGTCGAAAGACAAGAACTCCATAGGAGACTGCCAAGAATAATAATGGCAGTGAATGGCGCTCTCCTCCTCAGAAGTGCGGAAGAAAAAGCGAAGATGGTTCAGTTGATTGGAAAATTTACGTTCGGACGTACAGAGATTCTGCTCAAAGTTTCAGGCTTGGGTCTTGAATCTATGTGAAACTTCACAGCTGTTGATGGTATGACTTCTAGCCTTTGCTGGTTTAATTTTATGATTCACTTGACGAGAACAGTTGGTGCGAATTGAGCTGTCCGACCAGCTCATTCCTCACAGAGGACTTGAGTGAAGCCTGCCTATCTTCACCGCTAATGAACTGGTCCTGATATGGCTTTCCGAAATGATCTGTAAATCATGTCGATAAGAACATAGCCCATTGCAAGGAAGTAGCCTACAACCAGTAATCAACTCTGATTGGCTTACGTGAAGGAAATTGTCTCATACTCAATTCATTATCATTCAAAGATTGTGTTTTGTCGAGAACTCCATTTTTGAATTCCAAATAAATGATATATTTTTCTTTTACTAAAATTGTTAACAAACATTTACACTAGCGGGCATTTGTTTTGGCAGCCTTTCATTTGTAGTAGTATTATACCAAACTAATCCTTTAGAATTAAAAGTTAGTTTTATGATTGTGTTATTCGCCATAATTACGATTAACAATTTAAAAAATAAACCGATAAAACACAATTGAACTTAATTTTGAGATATTTCATTCAATCAGCATCCAACAGAAAACATTACAGTATCTGTCCTGATGTATTACTTTATCGCAGCCAATTAATTCTTATAAATACTATCCTTCCTAGACATTCTAAACCTCAGTCGTCAAAAATTTTCAATATCCGTTTAAAGTTACTAAAACTTTTCCGTAGCACATAAACCACATCTAAATAAATCATTATTTTCTTGACTTGTAGTGCTATTAATAGAAACCAGATAATTGCTTCCCACTTGTCCTCGTTTGTCTTATCGAATATTGATTTTGATGAAAGATATCTTTCTTAGTTTCTAACTTGGCCTTTCTTTGGAGTTTCTGAACGTTAGTCTTTTTTATGTCAGAAAAAATAATCTTTGAATCTCATATTTTTCATATATATTTTTCCAATTCTGAATCAAACACAAATATTGAATTTAACATATTCTAAAAGAACTGGAGAATAAATTATAACAATGAGACAACGATAATTCTTTTTTTGCTTTGGGTTCAACTGAACGTCGTCATAGAGGTCATTAGCGATAAGGGATATAAAAACATCTCTTGTGCAAAACCGAAGCCTAGATGGCCGGGCGGGGATTTGAACCCGCGTCCTCCTGAATACCAGACATGAACATTACTGATCATCTACTAGGCTCAGTACCTACAAATAGATAGGGTGGGACATAACGAACAGGTATGCTGTTTCATACTTTAGATAGATGATGACAAAAACACTCATGTCGGATTGTTTTAGGGGGGTAAAGGGGATCCTCTTCTTTATAATGCAGGAAATAATAGCGAGAAATTTAACCTAATGATGTGCTGCAATATCCCAATATTGAAAGCAGAAGATTCTGGGAATTTAAGCTTAGGATAAAGAAATTTGATTGTTGTCTTCCATGAGTTTGAAGCAAACGCTAAACTGTTTTGGCTGTTAGGAAGAAGAAGTACAGTATATCAAAAATCCTCGACCATTAATGTTACATCAGACATTCCTTAAAAACTGAAGCAAACTGAAAAAAATCAATTCTACTACTCCACGCACTGCTGTAAGTAATTAAACTTTCACTTTGGTGCTATGTAATGCTCTTGATACATTTTTGGACGGAATATAATTTTATGAGAATCGATTAGCTTTCGGACAGTAGTACTGTTAACTAAAACATAAGATAAAGATTAGAGTCCCTGTCTTTAGAATATTCTTCATCTGGTAATGCGTATTTGAATAGACCTTTAACAGCACATTGGCAGTGAGTTTTAAAGTACGGCTGTGGAATACCCACAAGCGATTTATTGTAGCGGAATAATATCATTTCATAAAATAACAATAATATTTTCCTTGTTTAAGTTCTGTGAGCTATGCTCATCCTCACATTTATAAATTCCATCTAACAATTTCTACGTGCGAACATACTACGGTGCCTGTCCTAAGCGGCATAATATTTCGTAAAGCAGATACCGATATGAAGCCTCCTTTTTTAAAAAAAAAGAAAATGGCTGCGGATATTTTATTACATTTTCTTACACACTAATAAGAGAATTTAGAGACGGATACTTGGCATTTAGGTTTGATCAAGAATGTGTTAAGCACTTCCATCGAAATGTCAATCTCTCCTTCAAGTGGTGCACGTTTGATGTTAAGATGAGACCCAGAGCGCCCAGGCATGACGCAGGCTCGTTACTAACTGGGCTGTTGCGCTGCTAGCCTGACCGGGATTTCACTAGTACCTACATCAGCTGGGCTTGAATTTTTAAAGGCCATTTTCTCCGAATCTATAGAGCGTTGAGTCTTACGATTGCAGGAGGTAAACATCCTACAGGGATACAATTATTACGCAAAGTCTCATCCCTAAATAAAATCCCAAGGTCGTGCCCTCGCCTTGTCAGACAAACGAACGACTCTCTGTATATGGAGCCACCCGTCTTTTCGACGTCTCCTAATATTAGGACGGGAGAACTGGTAGTGATCTAGCTGTGCCTTTGTGTTACTGAACAGTTCTCTTTCCGAAAGCGTTTGACTCAACGACGACCAACGCCTTGCGAATGAAGACAGCTTTGGAGGCGCATAAGGTGTCACATTAAAACTGACTATTTATAAATAAAATTTTACATAGTTAATTTGCGGATGGCGGTGTTACTTAGATTTTTTTTTAAACTGCTTAACGTCTCTTAACAGCGAGGTCTTTAGAGACGGGAAACGATGGGGGGGGGGGCAAGGAATGGGAAGGAATTCGGCCATGGCCTTTTGAAGGAAGCATCCCGGCATTTGCCTGGAGTGATTTGGGAAACCATGGAAAACCCAAATCTGGATGCCCGGACGGGAATTCGAACCACCGTCCTCTCGAATGCGAGGCCAGAACGCTAACCGTTACACCACCACGTTCCGTCTCAGCTTAGAGATATCGGAGAGTATGTGGTGGTTGATAAAAATCTCATCACCAAGGAAGACTGAAATTTTGTTGTAGCACAGTAAACAGAATGAAATACTGCAAAGAAAAGTTTCTACACCCAATTCTGCAATAATAATTAAAATGCTTTTATTTCTCTCGAAATAGAAAGACCAGCTCTAAACTGAAAAAATATCATCCACAAATTAAAATTTCACAATAATCTACAACTCATCATTCCAGGTTTAAGCACACGGAGATATATAACGCATGCATGCATGTTCTGACATTCACACTCCCCTCACAACTCGTGGCTAAGTTATTAACTATTCTCCGCACAGAAGCTGCCCAAAGAGCTTTGATTTAGAGTCTACCGATCGTGTTGGGTGAGCGGTAACGCTCTAGTCTTGCTTTCGGGAGAACTCGGATTCATCCCCGTCCCACCATCCACATCTGGGTTTTCCATGGTTTCGCCAAATCACTCCAGGCGATTGCTGGGGTGCAACCTTCGAAAGGCCATGGCCTAATTCCTTCCGCTCCTTATCTCCAGTACTTTCCCCGCCTTTAATTACCTCGACATCGACGAGGCGTAAAGGCATGATGAGAAGGAGGTAACATAGAATATACTGACCATACCACAAGTAGCACATTAAAGAGTGATAAACAGTTTTAATTCGAGTCTTCAGATTCTGGTTCCATTTAAAACTCCGTATTTTTTTTGGTAAAAATCAAATCTTGCTGCAAAGATTATTTGCTCTAGAACTGGGGAAGCTAGTAAGCGAAAAGAATATGCACTAATTTGTCAAGGAAGAGTTCTGAACCAGAAAGAGACATATAATGGTTCAGCACATTTCTCCAGCTAGCGCAACAGAAGGTTTTATTTGTCTCATTCGTTAAATTTTCTATAAATTATTTCATACTCCGCATATTTCGGTTTCTTACACTTCACAGAGTTAGAAGAATCCCGTAGAAATGTACGTAAGTACAGTGTTAGATGTGCCACTTTTGATGAGTTTGAATGTTTCAACTATTTGTATGTAACAATAAAAAGCAATATGAAATGGGACCAAGTTCATTCAGGTGTAGTTAATGCGAGTTATAGACTGTGATTCATAGGTCAAATTTTGAAAAAACTGTTACGTGTATTCGAAGGAGATACTGTACAAAACTCTCGTGTGCTCGTTTTGATTGCTAATGTGCTTTGTTGTATTCACGTCACAAAGGACTGATACCAGTATCGACAAAGTACAGAAAAGATCTTCTTCGTATGTGTCCGCTGGTAATAATGCACAGACTCTCGGATAGAATTGTCTGTCAAACCAATCGAATGTATTCACAAATTTGCGAACAATCACTCGTATTTATGACAACGGAGAAATTCTTAGTCCACCAACAAATTTGGGTCACGATGAGAACTAAAATGTGGGAAATAATGTGCCGTACTTATTATTATATCTTTTCCTTAATTTCGATGTAATAGACGTTCTGTTACTTAAATTTTGTTAATTGTAGAGTATAAATGTTGATAAAGATATAGATCACGGATACTAGCTATTAAAACAAAACTTGTCCATAATTTGCTTCGATATCGATGAGCGATAAGTGAGATAATTTTTTAAAAATTGGTATTGCTATAAAAAGTGCGGCCTTATGTCTGTGTGTCCATTAGACAAACTGCACTACATATTGTAGAAAGTATTGTATGAGGACAACACAGGACGAGCACAACACATACTTAAAACCGTGCCCTTTATTTGAACCGGAGACAAGCCCCTACACTGCCACTGCCGACCTTGTCAGATACATTAATATCACTCTTTTCATTTATTGCATGGAGATAATTTGCTATCTTTACATCCTAACCGATCTGGTGGTTCTTCACATAGAATACCATCCTACTCTATCAGAATTCTCTCGTTGGTTAAACGTACGAGAAAATGATAAGTGCTTGATGAATCAATGGTTGTATGAAAAAAGACCTTCTACAAAACATTTAACACTATTCGATATTCACTTGATGCAGAGTATTTTAGCTGTGATGTAGTATTATATTTATTGTATAAAATGCTAAATATCATTATCTTAGGACAATGTTTGTAACAAATAGGTAATGCAAAGTCCAAGAAGCTCCCTTATAGTCAACCTTTTCCTTGACTTCTTAAGAAAATTTGTGTACAACTGTTAAGGCAGCAATTGCTCTTTTCCGTGTAATCGATGTGGTAATACTCTTTAACTGAGTACAAAACTTCATCTATAACATAATTATACCTTTACGTAATGGTATACGTAGTAAATCATTTATAAGAGGACAAATAAACAATATAAACTGCTGTTCGTTTACTACACGTACAACCAACGTTAATATCTAATCAAAGAAGCAAAACATTATTACTTAGCTTCACAAAAAAAAATGGACTATGTGCTGACTTTATCATAAAGTAACAAACAAAAAAAATAGTTATAAAAATGAATACTCAAGTCATTTAAACTATTCACTTTGCGGTACGTTTTCGTATGGGTTTGTTGCATTGTTCGGTATATGGTATATAGACGACCCACGTTTCGTTTAAACTTATTGGTAAACATGTATACTAACACTTTCACTCACGAGTGTAGTGAAATACATCATCCACGAACCTATTTGAGTCGGAATGACAGGGAAGATAAGATCAGAGATATAAGGTACCGCACTGATTCTTATATGAATTCTTTTTTCCCTCGTACCATTCGGGATTGGAATACACAACAAAGAGATTTTCTTTGGTGCTGAGCACCCTCTGCCAGCCACAATTTTGTGAATTACAGAGTATATATGTAGATGTAGATATAAAAATTTAAAATTTACATAACAGGATTAAAAAAACAACAACAACAGATATTTCACCCCACACATCTCATACAACAATCGGTAGAATCTACTTGTCATCCAGTCACATCATTAACAGCAGGATCAGGAAGTAGAGCATATGACCAAGTGTAAAAACAATAATAATAAGAATAAGAATAAGAAGAAGAGACAAGGCGTTGGGCTCTCTCCTCTTCTGTTCAATGTCGTTCTAGACGAGGTTATGGGAGAAAGAACTCAAGAAATGTAAGTGTTGGAGGAAACCAATTCCTATAGGCTTTCCCAAAAACTACCTCTATATACCATATCTCGCTTTTGCGGATGATTTGGCGATACTAACAGAAGATGAAGAGACTGCCATCAAACAGCTTGAGACACTCAAAGAATGTGCAGAAATAGTATGGTTACAAACCTCATTCGAGATAACTGAATTCATATGTTCAAAGACAAAAATAGCAAGTTTGAGAACAAAATACGGTAAAATCAACAGGGTCCCATACTTTAAATACCTCGGAGAATTCATCGAACCTTGAGAAAATCTAACAGCAAAATCGGCTCCAAAAAGTAAAAAAACCATTAGGGTTAGTCCAAAATCTCTACAAGAAAAAATCTATGTCAAGACAGACGAAAATTCGGCATTACAACACAGTCATAAAACAAACAGTCCTCTATGCAAGTTAAACATTAAAACTTAACAGAAAACATCACCTTGAAGAAATTAAAAAAGTAGAGAGAAAAATCATTTAAAAAATTCTAGGAGCAAGACTCACTAAAGATGGTTACAGACTACAATCAATTAAAACAACAGATAAGTTTTCAAACATCGAAATTGACATCAGCAAAAGGCGAATGAAATTCTTTGGTCACCTTAAGAGATTACCAGTCGATTGATAAAAAAGATAATAGATTATGTATGATCACTTAAATATCCAACACGTTGGCTGAATGAAATTCGGAAGGATCTTAAAGGTGCAAGCATAGGAGCAACAGACATCTTAGAAAGAGACACCTTCAGATACAAAGTAGACAAATGGGAAGTTATAACTGAGCAACCAAAACAAAAGCAATACAGACCAAAGTGGTCGGAAGAACGCATACAAGCTTTCTCGGAAA
Organism: Vandiemenella viatica; assembly: GCA_031002005.1. Classification (NCBI taxonomy): domain Eukaryota; kingdom Metazoa; phylum Arthropoda; class Insecta; order Orthoptera; family Morabidae; genus Vandiemenella; species Vandiemenella viatica. The sequence goes on along the minus strand of JARYHS010013631.1, from coordinate 41,417,385 downwards.
GAATGAAAGCCTATTGGAACAATAAGAAGAACTCGAAGAAAACTTGATACGGTCATTTGCTTACCCTCTTCCATTTATTGAGAGAAATAACAACAATAATAAAAATAAGAAGAAATCGAAGTGCCTGTATTTTTTTAAAATAAAATAAATAAGAACTTCAAACTTGAATTAGTATGGAGAAAATAAAATATTAATTTATTGTAATGGATTGAAACCGACCGTCAATAGCAATGGCGAAATGAATAAAAAGCTTGTCAGTGTGCAAGTTGATAACCAGTGTTGGGAGTTGGTGCTCGTGTTTAGCAGCAGGTAGTGCCGCCGTAGCGTGCAGCGCACGGGGTGCGGTGCAGCAGCATTGCGGCTGACAGATCTGGCGCTGCGCCTGCGCGGTGCGGCTGCAGCCACTGCGCAAGTGCAGCGGCGACGGCGGCGGCGGCGGCAGCGTCGCGGCGGAGAGTGCGAGGGGCCGTGGTATATACCGCGCCGCCGGTGGCGGGCCGCCAGTGCGCCGCGCGACGCCGTGTTGTTCTCTGTGCGATCGAGTAAAGTGTTTGGCGCCGCCGCCATGTGCTAGTCGGAGGACGCCGCACGCCTTGCCTGCTAGGTGGAAACAGGTGGCTATAAAGGTACGGGCCTCTTCTGCTTTGAGTTGTTTATCTTCTGACGAGCACCGATGCAGACTTGTATCATATCACTATGTACGATCGCGCTGTCTGGAGGGCAGCTTGCTATACATACCGCGTCTTTATTGTTTATGCGGCACATTTTGGCGAGATAAGTAGATCCTCAGAATAAGGGATACAGGGTATTCTGATTAATACTGTATCATATCGATGTTCTTGCCTTCGAATAGTCACCGGTTTGACTTAGTCTGAGAAAATGCACGGAATTAGTCATGTCCTGTTTTAGTGTTATGAAGTAACGTTCTGTAATTTATACTTTACAGAGCACTAGTTGTTATCCGAGACTTCGTATACGTAGACTTTGAATTTTGTAGCTAGAATTGTATACAGGAAGCTGTAAGTTACGTCGAGGTTATCCCAAATACCACGAAGTCACGGTAATATGACGGGAAAGCCATCATTATTCCTTTCTACCATTGATGTTGTCTCATGAAGAGAACCAATTTGAAACAAGTTTAAAAATATTGACAACCTAAAGAGTGGGCGCGTTAACTGTGGCAGAGCACCTGTCACAGTTTCTCCGGCAGATTATTGTTTTCTTTTTTAAATTATGACTTTTTCTGGAGACATCTTATATCAATACTGTTTTATATACATCAGCTTTTGGTTGTACTGTCCTTTACTCAGATATGTATATAGTCTTTGGTAGTTGGAAACCCGTGAGATAGCTACATATAACTGCCCATGGGAAAAACACATCTCTTCTATTGTACCCCTGCGACTTTCAGTGTCTGCCCCTGCGATTTATTGACAGCCATTGCAGAGGCTAATTTTGGTGGGAACCGTATTACTTTAAACTTTTGACTCCGAAAGAAACGAAGCATGAGCTACCAATAACATTTCAGAGACTTTAATACGCTATCCATATGTCTGTCGCCTTTCTGTGATTTAAAAATTTCATTAGAAAATATGTTATTTATTTCGAGAAAAGTAAGTATCCTATGTCTTTTCTAATGATACATACTATACCCTTGTCAAATTTCATCAAGATCGGTTCAACCGTTTGGTCGTGAAAACGTAACAAACAAAGACAGTTACGTTCGCATTTGTAATTCATATTAAATGTAGATGAATAACGTATACTAATAATTGATGGTCGAGTATATGATATAATCAGCAAAATGCAATACAATAGCGCCTTCCAGAAACTCTAAATTGGTAATACTTCAGTATAAGCCATTTCCACGATGCTGCAACCAAAATTAATACTACTCAATTTGTAAGCCTGAATTATTCGCGCCTCCATATCGTAAACTCATCTCGATCTAAGAACTGCAGAAAATTACAACACAGCGAAAGATCCTTACAAACACGTACCTCATATTACCTCTGCAATTGTGGATGCTAATTTTTATTTATTCCCTACTTTAAGCTACTGTACCTTCATTAGTCCACCAAAGCATTAAGTGATTAGTAAATGCATGTAGGACTACATTTAATCCTTTGTTATACTAAAGGCTATTTATTTTTCTGCTCCTAATAACTCAATGGTAAATGATGTTATACCCTTCATTACCATTTATAACTAATTTACCTTCCACATATGCATCATTTATCCATTAAGTCTAGTAAATAATCTATAATGTGTCACATTAATATGGTTTTATTACAATGTTGTAAAATATTATAAGTATTTCTTGCTTATTTTCAGTGTTTAGAAAAGAGAAAAATATCACTTCTCTAAAATGCAATAATTTCTCGTGGATTCTTTCCGATGCCATAACCTTTCTCTGAAGAAAGTTCTCAATCGTCATAAAAGCTATTCCAATCATTCCGAAAAATAAGATATCTGTCGTAAATCACTAATGCAAAAAAAAAAAAAAAAAAACTTAATAGTTTTTGGCTGTATGGTCAGTCATTGTAAGAAGCAAAATTTTGGATAGAATGTGGCAAATTACTCAAATCTGTGATTTTGAACGTAAATATAAAATATTGTATCCATCATTGTGTTTAAAGCAGCTGTATCATTTGATACACGTACTTACATGTATGTGCCGGTGTGCAGTTGTATTAGCGGTTAATTACTCACAAATCTGTGCCTCTTTAAAGACGGTTTAAATGCCAACATCTGTAAAGTTTTGGACGTAAATTATAAAGAGCGCAAATACAAAGTTTCGTTTGTTCTGAATTTGTGCTGGTTGTGTATTTCATTATATATATACAAAACAAACATTTGCTGCGAATTTGCGCTGATTGTGTTATTGGTTATATAGTACTCTGTTCAGCTAATGAAACACAACATGCAATAAACCAACACACGTCGCTGATGTCGTACGAGCTGTAGTCTAACTGAAAATGTCTGTGCACATCAACACATATACATACCTGTATAATGCCCAGCCGTGCTGGTAACATGCCAAAGCTTGTCGTTATCAAGGCGATATCGTTGCGTTTTGGGAGTATCTCTAGCTACATACGTCAACTTTAAGGCTGTAAGATAAGGATCAATGAATGTTTGTATTCTATGCTTCGCTTAACGATGTCTGTTTTGTTCTCACGACATTGCTTATACCGGATATTGTTTCTACTGGGAATATATTGTGCGGTCGTCGTTACACGGAATATTTAACAGATACTTCCATACTCTATTATTCGCAGCTTGTTATTCAGTATATACATATATAATTTTAAAAAATTTAGGAAGATACTTTTCCGGAAAGTTGAAATCAACAACTCGAAAGTACCTACTCCGATGACTGAGGAGTTCGTACTGAAATTTAATTTAAAAAAAATCAACAGATAGTGCAGAATTATTGTTTCAGATGAGCAGGAAATGCGTAGAAAGTTGTTTCTCAATATCATTTCTCATTTGCTGAGTAGCAGGTAGTGAAATGTGAGGTCATATTTGTATAAATGCAAAAGTGGAATGTGATCTATTCTGATTTCTGCTGATCGTAGTCGGTAATATGCGACAATCTTCAATTACCTCGAAGGAAATCAAGAGAATACATAACAAAAGAAACAATCTTGCGCTGTAAGTATTCTACACGGAACAGTGGACAGTAACAAAGGACTCCTACAGCAACAGGGTGACAAAAGGGAACAGAAATTAAATTAACATATCATATCTACACACACTGAAAAAATGCATCCTCAGGCGTTGCAGAAGAATTTTATTTTTAATACCACTATGTTTAAAAATCCCATAATAATAAAAAAACCACCCAAATAATTAAAAAAAAATCAAAACAACAAAACATGAAAAAGTCTAATATACTTTCCACACATATTTATCATTCCATAGTTTATAAAACTGTAGGAGAGTTCTGCCAAGATATTTAACCATTAGTGTGTTGTAATCCTAGCCTTAGCATTTTAGATGAAACTTCTGACGGGATCAGCGGATCTTGTAAAAACTGTTAATTGTGTGATATTGCATTAATCCAGCTTACCTACCTATTCACAGCTTTCAGGTATCCTCACTTGTACGAAACGCACATATACCTCCCAAACATTACTCAAAGTCATTCAATATCATCGAAGCATAGAGAGAGAAAAAAAGGAAATCACAACTTTTGTCGTAGATTTTCACATTCTTGGTTCTCAGGTTTGCAGGTAATAATACGTAACAGTGCAAGACGGAATTAATAAGAACAGTCCACGATCGTTGATAAGCAGTTAGTTAGTTAGTGACGACAAAGATAGGACCTCATTTAATTAAGTCTTAAGCGCATTTTATAAGTTCCTCTTTTACGTTGGGATCAGTTCATAGTCTCAGCTGATTTATCGGGATTACAGTCCAGCGTGGGTGGAAACGTTGACCTTAGGGAAATTGCTGTTTACTCTTGGCGAGCAAAGCGCTGGTTCAAAGAACTTAGAATAGCGAAAGGTATTTACCAGGTTAATGGCCGTTGCGCACGTGTCTTAAACGATGTTTTTCAATTAGGAATTTAAATTAGTTTACTATAAATCCAGCTTTATCGAACTTGTATTACATCCCATAAATGTTTCGGCGCCTATCTGGCTAGGTTTTAGCACTTGATAGAAACATGCGCTGTCTCTGACATTGTAACGATCTACTAAGAATATATATATACCCCGATATTTGTGGACATTAAAATATAATTCAATATTCAGAACATGCTTATAGGAATATTACTGAAAAATTTATATTTCTTTAAATGTATTTATTTACCACCGACAATGAGACTTGTGAATTTCCAATCCCAATGCTCATAATGGAATATTTCCTCTTCCCTCTACTGCAATTCATTGTTTCAATGACTGACAATGATTTTTATTGACCGGGAAGAAATTCATCTTCACATATTTCGTTACTTATACAAGATTAATTTTATTTTGTAGTATCTATAAAAAACTACTTGATTGATTCAGGAAACCATAATTTATATTGTTAATTATAACAGCAGTATAGAATAATTGATATATCACAATAAAACATCTGATTCTATTTTTTTTCAACGGTCTTCTTGCGCTATAACTGTCTTACATCAAGAATAATTTCCTAAATTTATCAGTTTTATTCAGAAACTTGTAAAAAAGATGTTTGGGTTCACCTTTGCTGGTTGATGATCCTGTTGTACATTTCTAATACAGCATCAATGCACTTAGTAGCTGAAAAATTTAAATACTTTTTCAGGATATTGGAAAATATTATCATTGTAAACTGTTAGTAACGTTTCTAAATCATAATAAATCTGAAGACATCTATCTGTTGCATATCAGATTCATTTCGATCTGTCCTTAACGACTTCATGCTAGAATAAAATATGAAGCAGGGTCTTACACCACTCGTGTACAAGTCAATGACACTTCCTTCAACTCGGTACCTTTTATTTATCTTTATTCCTCGTTTTCCGAAATTAGTAGTGTAGACTGTGGAAGAATGTTTTCGATATAAATACTGGCGCAATCAATGCAAGAAGAAGATTTAAAAATCTAGTATGCTATAATCTTGCAATTAATTAGAATTTCCTGTTGTTTTACGATATCCACGAAATTTGTTTCTAGGGAAATAATTCTGCGTCAACTATATTATTTGCTGGTAACAAATTGTATGAGACCAATTAGCATCAAACATTAGTGCTAATAAAAGGATGATTAAGTTATTCTTAAATCATGTTCATAATAAACTTTTTTTAAAATTAATCTTCTTTAAACTAATACTTTCACTGAGGGAGATGTGTGCAGTTGTCTCCGTTGAGGATATTTAAAGACGTTTAGATGGCAAGTCTAGTCCGGCATGTATGGAGTTTTTTTTTTAGGATTCAGAGATAATACTATGAGATGACGGAAGCTATCTTATACAGTAGATAGAAGAATGACATAAATGGAAATCCCAACGCATAATGATCGAACTGATACAGAATTAGAAACGTTGTTTAGTCATTCAGAAAATGGTTGGAGCGCATTTATTCGGGACTTATAAGATTTTGAATAAAGTTTAACTTACCACTTCGATCAACTACAATCAGTTGTGTTACTGGAAGGAAATTTGATATTCGCCGAGCGTGGTGGGTGAGGGGTTAACGCTCTGGCCTCGCATTCGGAGGACGCCGGTTCGAATACCCGTCCAGATTTGGGTTTTACATGGTTTCCACGAATCCCTCTAGGCGAATTCCGGGATGCTTCCTTGAAGGAACCATGGCCGAATTACTTCAATTCCTCGTCCTCAGTCCCATCCCGCCTATAATGACCTCGACGTCGACCAGGCGTAAAGGCATACGGAAAAAAAGATGTTTGATACTGGCCTAAGGAATCAAGCGAAATGTGATAATCACACATTAGAAGATTCTGTGTTAATACGCACTTACATCCTTTAAGAAGTATATCGATGAGATTCAGTAAAACTACTTACTGAGGCGATTTTAGAGACATGATGTTAGCTAGAGAACACGGCTTACCACGTTCAGCTTAGAAAAAATGCGTTTGGATTTTAAGTACGCAACATATTTAAAAAATTATTTACTGACACTTATTACTCATAAGAAAACTGAATGAAAGCGATCAAAATGATATTAGTTACTGTTATGAAATATAAAATGTGAAGTGTACTTAAGACATAATGATTATTCACCATAAATACAAAAAAAAAATATTCTAATAAATTCGTGCACTATGTCGTCTTATTCTGACTATATTGAAGGTGTTTTTGTCAATAGTAGTATTACCTTCATTATATACAATCTTTACCAACTATTATAAATCAATTCATAAAATAAGAGGAAGTAAATAAATATTGATTTTGCTATCATAATCTTCAACAAAGTTTTAAAATTGTGTTGCAGACTATCACTTCAAAAGCAAACTAAATTGAAATACGCTCTCTGACGTCAATTTATCTACTTTATTAACTCTTGTTACATAGATCCATGCGGAATAAGGAACCATATGGGTGGAAAGTAATAGTTCCCCAATGTAAAAACACACCAAAATAAAATTATGCGACAAAATTTACCCTTTTTATTTTATTATTATTATTTTGTTAAATCGAAGATTACGTGTTATTGGCAGAACGCAAGGATATTTAACGTCAATTAACATTATCTCAATATGGAAAGCCTAACAAAGTTCAGTCTCCTTGCACTTTATAAATACAGTTTCAGCGTGTGGAATAAATTATTATTGTCGACAAGGTTTCATTGTAGCGAGATTAATAAGTTCGGCGTTGTATAGGTGGTTAATTTACACTAACTTAATCGCTTAACATAATGTCAGAGTGGCGAGTGGCCACGACTAGTAGGCTTGTGTGGATGTATTCTGTGCTGACAAACTGACGTTGTGGAATTCCAGCTCTGCTAGAAAATTCCTCGTCTGTTCATAGGGCAGCTGCGCTAGAAGCTTACCGTTATGCTATTTGTGGCTAAGTTTTGACACCACTGTGGATTGCGACCACAGACCGAATGTTAGAAATGGATCAAGTTTTAATTACGTGAAGGAAGGCGAAATTTGCAATGAACTATTTGTTAGTGAGTAATACAGTTGACAACATGCCGCAAAGTGGATTTCAAATGTCGCCGAATTATCTAATTTCCAATACTGTAGTTAGTGGCTCAATGAGTGAAAAATGTAAAAGTCAACTGTAGGCAGATGGTCGCCTCCGTTGGGAGGTGAACAGGGGGGGGGGAGGGTGGCAGGTGGCTACTCTAACTGAATCGACTGTACTCTGTGACGGCCCAACTATCAAAGCCCCTACTTCGTAGCTTGTACTACTCAAGCTACTTCGTTCATTCTGAGATGTGAACAATAAAGTGCTTAGGGATTCAACGGAGCTCCGCATTTGCGAAACTTCCACATGAAATTATGCCTCCGCTTTCACTTCCGCAACCTCTAATGCGTAAGTATAGGGGATGTTTTGTTTACATTGCAACATATATATCTTATTCTTTTCTCTTTCTACTAAAATCGCCCCATCATCGCTTAGCTAACCAAATCGCGGTTGTTTCCTTTCTTACGATACTGTGCTATAGTTACAATGAACAGAGCGGTGTTATTGCACTTTCTAGCGGCACACCAATGTCATATCGCACACTGGTAGGATATTTTCTCCTATCAAGATCCAGCGCTATAGCTTGTTGGAAGGCAGGAGCTCACTTGGATTGTTTGGGAGTCAAACCATATCCAACGCGTGCTACATGTAGTATTGTATACCCTTACACGGCCTAACAAAAATCCTAAATCCGAAAATCGGATTATCGTAGGTCCTACAAATTGGACTAGAGCGGTGGAAAGGCGGAAGGTGGACACGGAGATCTGCGGTGGCGTGATCTTCTGCTTGACGCTGCAATTAGTAAAGCCGCAAAGATTGTTTTGTTGATTCGTGCGTAATTATGTAAATAACTTCATTCATTCATTCGTTAAACGAACGATGAGGTAGAAAATAATATGACTATTAGATGGAAATAGATTTTGCTTATGCAAAATGTAGAATTTAAAATAAAAATATACTTATTTTGATTTTAAGTTTATTTTTATATAAAATATTAAAATCTAAAAAATTACTCATTTATTTTCCACATCATCTTCCTCAAAACATCTGCGGATATCAAGCAGTGAACATCCGCATCTGCATCCGAATCCGCTAAGATGACTTCCGTTACAACCCTATAAGTGCTGACTGCGAGCTAACATCATTTAATTTTATACCATTCTCATCAATGGCTAATATGTTTCCCAGTTACGTTGTCTTCGATAACTGAACTAATTAATTAATGTTGTGTTATAAAACAAAATATCGCCATTATTTAAAAAACAGATATTCTGTAGATGAGATATAATAATTGACAGAATAGTTTTCTCTATTTTTATTAGTTTTAGAAAATCAGTCGTTGTATTCAAGAGGTTAAATAGTCAGGGAACTGTATTATACAAGCTTTAACTACTGCACGGATACACATAAATGAACAATTATGCACAACGTTTATGACTCACACACATTACAGGATGGAGCTTTAACAGCAAGTATTTAGCGGCGGGATCTGTGGATTTATAACTGTGCAGTAGTTTAGACGAAACAACAGTAAATTATGTTTTAGAACAGATTGGATCACAAGCGTCAGTACGCAAAGAATTCACCGTATTCGTAAAATTCAGTGATTTTAATTGGTGGTCATTAAAGATTAATTTTTTTACCAATATTAGACGTCATTTAACATCTATAGTAATTTTCATCACTTACGACAAATACGAAGTTCCAATTGATATATAAAAATGATTAAGAAAATGTAACTGCTTCTCACCATTCTACTGTTAGCCTTTACACACACTTGGCAACGTTCCAATCTTCAAGACTGTAATGTAATATGTCTCAACTACGAATGAATTTGTTTAACGATAGTAAGATGTCGAGACTGAGTATAATGCCGGTGGGTTAGCTAACACGTTGTTAAGGTTCTTTGGTGGTTTTATTACTGCATTAATTAAAAGTCCACCAAAAAAACAAGGTTATGTGAAGATGTTCGTTTATTTTGAACAAATCAACAAGTCAGTGATATTCACAAGCATAGTTGTTACAATCCAAAGATGCAATACTGACTTACTGAAAACTTGCATGAATGTCTCTGTAACACTGAATGAATACTTAATGCAAACTAACTCTCTGTCCAGGCGATCTGTTTATATAGAGTCTATCGAATTTACGAGAATTCTTCAAAGGCATCCGCCCGATATTTCTCGATCATTAACAATCACTCAAACAATCAAACATATTAAAAACAATCGGAATTGATACAAAATTAATTAATAACATTACAAAGTGATCAGAAATGGTAATTATAGATACTTAAATACAAAATTATTTACAGAAATCCTTTCAAATGGTGGAAAATTGTTCTGTAGACATCGTAACTTACATTTATACATGGAATTACAAACTTTTAAGAAATTCTCTTTCACCATTCGGTTCTTAAACATATTAAATAGACTTTAAATAATTTTCTTACCTAAAACAAAGTCTATATACACTTATTTACAAGAATTTACCAAATAAACATATCAAATCACTTTCAAGCAAACTTTGGCTCACTACAAATATTTCACACAGTACAATATTATTCAAAATTCAGGTATTAGGGCTGTTACAACCCCTCCCCAGGATTCACTTAATTTTACACAGATAAAATTGATTGAATCCGTCACGAATCTAAGCAGGTTGAATGTACACATAATGCAGACATGAACAGATTCAATCAATCAATCATAATGACTTTTACAATGAACAAGTACAATTCTTCATACAACATCTGCACATAGTCCATGACACTGATTTTGTTTACAATAATTGTCTTTTCTCAGGTCCAATGATTTTATCATTTACTGTTTTTACACAACAAACGTTCAATGCCATCACCTTAAGTTACAATTTTTTCACTCCAAATTACACACTTGATGTCTGCTTGTTAATTACACCAGTCTGTTTACATTTTACAGCTGATAATTGGTCACCAAAATGTAGAAAGTCACAACATCATGAAAATACCAAAAGTCTCTGCACAAAACTGTCACAAATTATACATTGAAATGCTTACATCTGCATCTGAACTTAAGTACTCACACAAACTATTTACATACATCAATTCAATCAAACTTATTTACAGAATTAGATATTTACAGACTGTTGACCCCTCCCCAAACCATGCATTTCAATTAATTCTCATAAGTGGGTTCCAGGATTTCCCTGGAAACCCAGAACCATGTAAGTTACTTTTTCCTAACCTTCCAGTTTTCTTCAACTTTTGTATACACATTTAATATTACATTTCTATTTTCACAAAGCTTCATTATATACATACAGAAACACAAACTTCCAATCATCTCAGACAACAGACGTTGGTACAACCACACAACAGCTGAGACATACAATGGTTCTGTTTTAGCAAATTGATTATCACTTAAAAGCAATGCTGTTGACTCAACTGGTAATGCAAATTTATTATTCTCACTACTACAGTTTAGTCCATCATTACTCCCAACCCCACTCTTCATCATCTGATTACTACTTAAACTTACCAAATTATCTGAGTCAGTACCTAAAACTGTTTTAACATCTGGCTTACTGACTTCATCCACCAAATAATTATTTTTCTCAGCAACTACTACTTCACTATCCGCTTCCACATCAAAGAAGGTACAAAACATAGTGTCATCTAAGTCACATTCTGTACAATTTTCCAAATTAGAAACTGGTTCAAATAAATCCTTACTCCCACCCATTTCTTCAATGTCATCATCCACACCAAATAAAGAGCTAAATAACGTATCAGCTAGGTCAAAATTAGGACATTTTTCCAACTTAGGGATTGGTACATAAGGCTTTTCAACCACTCTCTCTTCAGAAGACAAATACTTTGAATTACAATTCTCCTCCTCATCTGGGTCTCCTATCCACACCACTGTATCACTTTCATCTTCAAGATATTTGAGAAACTCCTCGATTTCAGCACTTCTACAAACTTCATTACCACCTATCCTAGCACACATAGTCCCAACTATGCCATTCTGGACCTTACAAGTTTCTGATAGCCACACTGTAGTATGCACTATAAATTCTGCACCCCTTTTTGTAATTAAGCAGTGACCATTTCTAAAATCTTCTACATGAAAATTATTACTTTTGCACACTGATTCTAGTGATAAGGTACTATGGTGGTCCCCTTCCCGCTTTATCTTATTATCAACCTTTACATCATCAACATCATTCATTACATCTATCATATCCTTATCCTGAAATTCACTTGCTGCTACCCCTACCTCTTCCAAAAAATCTTCTCGGGGATTATTCATAAAGATGGTATTAAAGCTATAGCAGTTGGTACCTGGACCCACAATCTTACCCATTTCTTCTGTATCCTCATCTACATCAAATAAAGTGCCAAGCATCGTGTCATCTAAGTCAAATTCAGAGCATTTTTCCAACTTAGGAATCTGTACACAACTTCTTTCATTCTTCCTTGGTTCAGTGGAAAACCATCCTACCTCCCGACTCTCCTCCGCATATAAATCTTCTGCTGACACTATAGTATCATCCTCATCTTCAAGATATTTAAGAAATTCGTTAATCTCAGCTTTTTTAAAAACCTTCTTCCCACCAATACAACCAGACATAGTCCCAATAATGCCATGTTGTGGCCCCCCAGTTTCTGCTAGCCAAACTGTCTTGTGAACTATGAATTCAGCATTGTTTTTAGTAATCAAACAATGACCATCCCGCAAATCTTCAACATAAAATTCATTATTCTCATCTACTGAAATGATTGAGAAGCCACAATCGTCATGATTAGGAACAATTTCTATCTCTTGAATCACCCCCTTCCTGCTCTCAGAGTATACTGCTTCCTCAGTAACATTTATATTTGACTTACTGTTAATTTCAGAAAATTCTGTATTCAGATAACTACATACTCGTAATACCAAGGATTCTAACTTTGTTTGCAAATTTTGACTCTCAGCCATTTTTAGTAATTAGCAAAATCAACATACAAAACAAAATTAAGGAAAATTAAAATCTTTCCAATCTGCCACACATTAACATGCAAAATAAATCACTTGAATATTCAATGCCGTACTTACAGTTATTAAATTTCACTTAGAAGCACTTATTTAACCATTAAACACCACACTGACTTCAAACACTTAACCACACTTTTCACAATTCACTGTAGGAAGACGATTTTGAGGCCGAAGGAAATCCACTCGACGTCGGAAGATTACAGCCGATTGCCGATGAAAAATCTCCGCCTTAGGCCGTCAAATCCGTGTCGTCGCCGGTCGAAATTTCCTCGCAATTTTCTGCAGATTCTTTTTAGAAGATAAACATCCCACAGATGTTTAAGAACTTCTCGTCATGTCAACGGTCGCCATGTTAAGGTTCTTTGGTGGTTTTATTACTGCATTAATTAAAAGTCCACCAAAAAAACAAGGTTATATGAAGATGTTCGTTTATTTTGAACAAATCAACAAGTCAGTGATATTCACAAGCATAGTTGTTACAATCCAAAGATGCAATACTGACTTACTGAAAACTTGCATGAATGTCTCTGTAACACTGAATTAATACTTAATGCAAAACTAACTCTCTGTCCAGGCGATCTGTTTATATAGAGTCTATCGAATTTACGAGAATTCTTCAAAGGCATCCGCCCGATATTTCTCGATCATTAACAATCACTCAAACAATCAAACATATTAAAAACAATCGGAATTGATACAAAATTAATTAATAACATTACAAAGTGATCAGAAATGGTAATTATAGATACTTAAATACAAAATTATTTACAGAAATCCTTTCAAATGGTGGAAAATTGTTCTGTAGACATCGTAACTTACATTAATACATGGAATTACAAACTTTTAAGAAATTCTCTTGCACCATTCGGTTCTTAAACATATTAAACAGACTTTAAATAATTTTCTTACCTAAAACAAAGTCTATATACACTTATTTACAAGAATTTACCAAATAAACATATCAAATCACTTTCAAGCAAACTTTGGCTCACTACAAATATTTCACAGAGTACAATATTATTCAAAATTCAGGTATTAGGGCTGTTACAAACGTGTCAATCAATCTTAACTGCATTTTTTTTAAAAGTAAGCTATATCTATTTGGGGTAGCCTCTTCAAACGATATCATTAATGAATCCACATAAAATAATAAAATAAATATTACTAGCAGTTACCCGCGACTTCATCCGCGTTGAAGAGTGTTGTAATATAAGATTTTCTTGAGAGGTCTGGTTGCTCAGTGGTTAGCGCGTCCAACTGGAGATGAAAAAGTCCCCAGCTTGAATCCCAGTCTCGGCGAGGATTTTCAAAGGTCCTTAGCTCAACCTTCAGCTCTGGCATAAGTTGTTGTGTGATGTGAATTGCGCCAGAATGCTCTCTTGGTTCTGATTCCGTGTTGAACTGTGAGTCCTCTATGTCCGGTAGGATTACTGGGTTACGTTAAGAGGCTACGAAAGGGGCTGATTGAAAAGACGTAAAGAAGCCTTGTCACCGGGTCAATACGACCATACATATTATTTTAAAGCTATTTTTTATTAGTAATCATCATCATCAAGGGTTCTCTGCTATACAGCAGGTCCACGCACAGTGACAGCCCTCCACGGCTCCCTCTGTTCCGCCATTCCCTTAGTTTCTATATATCTCCCGTTTATCATTATATCATCCATCATTTTCATCCTTCGCCGACACTTCCCTTCTCTCCATTTACAATCCGCTCCAGAGCAGCCATAAGCAGGCATTCGTTCTTCAGCACATGCCCAATCCAGTTCTTTTTTCTGTTTCTAATTGTTTTTATGAGTTACTTTTTCTCTCCTATTCGTTGCAGCACTTCCTCATTCCTTACTTTGTCCTCCCAACTTATTTTGTCCAGCCTCCTCCATACCCACATTTCAAAAGCTTCAACCTCTTTAGATCTTCTTTGCGTAGCGTCCATGTTTCTGCTCCATACAAAACATTTAGCTAATTTTTTCTCAGGGTTTAGTAATAGTAGTTATAAATGTTGCAATAAAAGAACAAAAATTTATTTATGTTCCACAACTACTTCATTGATGTTTTTAAAACAATAAAAATATTCTGTTTGTAGGAGTATTTTCAGTTTAATACATCCGCATATACAATACTGAGGATTTGTCTCCAATGTTTTGACTATTTTCATAGCCCTAGGTTTCTTACTTTTCTTTGAAAGATTTGGATTTCGTTTACACAGCATCTCTTAAAATTACTAATTTCATCTCGCGAATAAAAATGAATATAGTTTTAATTAATGGAAGCTCAAAACGTCAAAATATTAGCAATACATTGATGGAATCGACTAAATGACAACAACAAAAAAATAGTAACATCCAAACAGCAAATAAATACTTAAGTGGCTCAAGGACGTTCATTTCAATTAAAAAAATTGCGATACTAAAAATGAATATTTTGATTTGCATTGAATATCGGATAAAAAAATCTTTAAAAAAAAGAGAACTTAATTTGCTCTTTGAATATTGATTTTGTTTTGAGGATATATTGGTTCCATCAACAGAAATTTACAGATTAAAGAAGTAACTATAGTAGTAATCCATAATGATCAGTGGTATTGTGGTAATGGTTTCTCTATCTGTGGAAACAGTTGAATTGCCTGTAGACCAGTTTACTATAGTTCATTTATTTCGATCCATTAAGTCCGCGCTAAAATATAAATTTCAATGTTAAAGTAGTAATTGATTCTTTCTTCATAATTGGTTTCTCAATCTGCCAACAAAATTGAATGTATAGCGGCAAATTACCACTGTGCTTGTCTGCCACTCCACTATCTGAAAGAAACATTAATAAATTTCAAAAATCGGTCAACGCCACGTGTGCTGCAAAATCATCAAAGCTTATTATAAAACTTTTGATACAATATCGAAAGAAAGCAACACATGACATCACGAAAATGGCGTTCTTGAAATAACTAATAATGTTCTTCCTGGCCCTGGCTGCATTTCAACCAAGTCACAAACTCAGCTAATATTACAGATAGAAAATCAAAGTTTCTATCAGTTGCGCATTAATACATTCACCACAGGGCCTATTGCATGTTAGTGACGTTATGAATGGCGAATATTTTCAGATCGCGATACTAAATGAACCGGAATAATGACGTTGGCAATGTGGCGCTAGTGAAACCGCAGTAAATACTGAATTCATCTGAAACTACATTCATCCGCATGAATTATGTCATCATCATCATGACAGTTATTGGAGTAACATAATTAAAAACTTTATACTAAAATGCTTGTAACTTACAATGTACAACGGAAAGTCCATAATTCTCTACAATCGTTAATATTGATGGTCAATTTAACATCTCGATAAAGTGACTGTTACTGCTCGTGATTAAGTAAGGTATATAATTGCATTTAATATGTTGCGGTATGTTCGTATAGTTTGACTTTGTAGCGGCAATATTAACAGAGATAGTGGTTTGGTTGAAATGATGCCTGGACCAGAATGATTTTTGTTACAGCATAAGGCAGAAGGAATTTAGTTATTATTAGTAATAAGTAAGCAGCTTTCATAAGCTCCATGCAAATGAGGTGTATTGTGTTGTAAACGAATTCCAGTGTTGCTTCATGAAACAATAAGTTTCTACATTAGCCCTTTGAATACATTCGTTTTAAGTGTAGCATTCGATAGATATTTGCAGAATATTGAACAGTAAGTAAAAAGAACTGTTTCGTGAATCATAGTCTCTACTATTTGTACAAAAATTCTGAACAAAAAAGAAAAAGGGTTAGTAAAGTTTTAAAATTCGGCAAAAATAATTTGTAATACAGAGACTGTATAGTATCAAAAAAGAAAGAGGAAATAAATTAAACCGAGATAGAATGGAATCCTTTACATTTTTATAAATACGACATTTGGGGCACGTCCATTTTGCACTTTTAGTGAACCGACATTCGTGCTGGTATACTCATAGCATTTTACGTTGTTTTATTTTCAAGATTTGATTTTTCATAGGCCTATTTATTAAGACGCATATATCACGAACGAAATTATGGTGTAATATTTGAGATTTCATACTATTCACCTCTTTGTGAACTTAACAACAGTACCTACCATTTTTTAATTTAAGGTAAGTACAGATTTATATTTCCTGCTTCCAAACTATTATTTGTCATGTGCGTCGGTTTTATGGCTTTTAAACTAAACGCAAACTTGCATATGCAGGTTCTGCTTTTATTTCTGAAAAGTAGTGTTTGCGATTTACGTAAAAAGCAAAGAGTAAACGTGGCACGGCTGTCTACGAAGTAGGAAACTCTTTGTTGTTTGCAATTGATATCAATGACAATTTCTAAAAGAACTATGCGTTTTTGCGGGATAAAATCAATCTTATGTCACTTCGCACACAATTAACTGATTTCATGCCATCTTTCATTTAAATATGTTGAGTTATTAAGGAGTAATTGATTCCAGAAGTACATCCAAACACACATCTGAACTTTTTCATTTTCTCATATATAATATACACTATTTACTGCAATTAAATAATGTTCTTCAGCAGCATAAAAATATTTAACTCATAAAAGTTTGATACTCAAGCATTCTCAACTATATATTTATTTATTTATTGCTTTACGCCTTGTCGACGTCGAGAGCATTAGAGACGGGATGGGACTGGGAACAAGGAACGGGAAGGATTTCGGTCATGGCCCTTTGAAGGAAGCATCCCGGCATACGCCTGGAGTGATTTGGGGAAACCATGGAAAACCCAAATCTGGATGCCCGGATGGAGATTCGAACCGCCGTCCTCCCGAATGCGAGGCCAGAGCGTTAACCACTCACCCACCACGCTCGGTCATTTGGCTGTAAAAGCTTAGATCGCCACCAGTATGAGCTTAAAATTTCCCACTTTCCAAATAGGTTAAAATGACGAATATTATTACACGATTCAGAGAGTATCACTGTTGGTAACTGTTTAGCCGTAATGATATCATTTTTTGTTACGTGGATTCTGTTCCACGTTAAACTGTATGTCTTGTAGGGAAAAAACTGGACTTCCTAACTGTATCGAGAGTTTCCAGCCAAGGTCTACTTCTAAGTTAGTTATGTAATACTATGGAATATATTGCAGTGCAGCGTAATAATTCCATCGTTAGATAAGCCAATGTGTGAACGCTAATAACCACGCCGCCTACGCATCCTAATGCACCACAGTCATCCCACCAATGTGAAAAAGCACCGCTGTGAGGAAACGTTTTGAACTTCTGGGGCTGCCTCGGGTAGATTCGTCAGTGTACAGTTGGACAAAAAAATTAAACGCTCTTAATGAAGTCCGCTACCGGAACCGACATCCAGAAGTCAGACCGCACGATCTGCGAGGTCGTCGACCTCACCGTGACAGCGACCCTGCTTCATTTATAGAAAATCTGAGACTGCTAATGAAGTCATTACTGGTCTGAGGCAATACTTCAGTGCCAATCGCTCCTGTGATTGACAAACACGTTAGTGACTGTCGAAGAGAAACCGGGAGGCGAAGAGCGAGGCAAAGTTATGACAGTAAGAAGAAGCTGTTGGATTCATATTTTAGTGTCTAGCTAGTCGACTCGTTTATTAGTCTTCCATTATTGTACTTGTGGTGTCTGTAATAAACTGACTGAACAAGAAATGCCGCATCTTAATGTTCCCATTGTATTATTTCCACGTAATTGAATTTCAACTCAACAAGTCCCCTGTCCATCGCGTTGCAAGTGATAAGCAAGGAAACTTAGATAAGATAAATAATTACAATAATTGTTAGTACCCCATTTTAAAGTCGCCTATCATTTCAACATTAATGCCCGACAGCTAAAACAGTGGGCCTATCGGATCACCGATCTTGATGACATGTGCAGAGGTCATCCTCATATGTCATATTATCAAATATCCTGTCTAAATCTTCCAAGCCGTAAAATCCAGTACCGTCTGAGATAGACAACAGAGTTAAACAACAATCATGGAATGCTTGTGTTTGCCTCTCTGATTAACGTGTAGTGAAATTCACATTTAAATAAATTCGTCAACATTTTGAGAGGAAATGAGTATCAAAACAGAAGGTGACATTATAATTATCAGTCTTATGTAATCATTATAATTATTTATTCATCTGAATTCATGCATATGTTTATGTAATTATGTATTGTGGCGGTTAGCGCGGGGGGGAGGTAAGGGTGAAAACCTTTTACTTCTTTTTATAATTAAAAGAAACCTTAGGCCGCTAATTTATTTGGTACTCAAATGGCGTACAGGCGAGGCTTATTTATCGTTAACATTGACACATTGAAATATGATGAAAAGAACTATGCAAAGCCTCTTCTTACAATTGCCAACACATATTAACAAATAAACAAAAGCATCAAAATACAACCACCTTTAAATTAATCTTGAAACAAACTCCCAATGTCAATTGGCAAGCAAGAAAGCTACACACTTGATTTGTTTAAATGAAAGCTCCCTTCACAATGATAGGGGAACCAGAAATCAAACACAGTATTGGCATCAACTGTATTCAATCTCAAATGCCGGGCGCCAGGATAATTTATATTATCCACCAAGTGTGGCTTTAAGAAAGTCTGCCCCAGCTAGCTCAATATTTGGGGGTGCGAGAACTCCTAATCATTCAGTGGCCGTTACAGGGCTGTACTCAATGACCGAATAAAAGTACCACACTGCACTTGTAGGATGATTACCGTGACGGCGATGTATTTCCCGCGACGGCGGAAGTACTATAGCCCCTTGGCTATAGCGGACAATGCACCACGTCCGTGCAAACGCAATGGATGCGTGCACAGTGACCTCACTGTACAACACGCTTATTAACCCTCAGGTTCGAAGCCAAGAGCGATCTCCAGCTTCGGCAGATCCGCTCCTTCTCCTCTGAAGGCTCGGAACCAAGTCCTCTCTCCAGCGTCCGCCGGAAAAAGCCTCCTCTTACACTCGTGGTGTACATGAAAAAAAATACACCATCGTTACAAAATGCAAAGGAACGTCTCTGTTGATTGGTTCTGCCATTTTTAAGCTCCTCCCTTCGGCTGTCACGATAGGCGAACCTTGTCTTCCTCGACTCGGGTGAACTCGGGATAGCCTCGGACATTTCCGTCACCTGTGACCTCCGAAATTCCCCGTTCGTAAAACTTGGGCCCGGGTAGTTTGTTCACCTTGGTTTACCGTTTCCCCGGAGCTAAGGGATTATACGCCTGACCGACTGCGTGAGAAGGGTAGCTGGTGTCCATTGTCCCTGGTCGCCGCCAGGCTGCCGCGACCTTCTGGCGCGTCTGGCTCACGTGCCACACACACACACTGACAACTCTTTCCGATAATTTCTCTCTATTCTTTTTATATATATAAATATGCAAAAATATATATATAAAAATGTACGGAATGACCCATTTTTGGTCATTCTGCTACAGTATATACGTATTTATAAGAGATATAATTATTTCATTCTGCAGAGCTTGTAGTGTACCCTATGATAAATTACTCATAATACACCTTGCACCGTTTATTGGCAAGAGCTGTGAATGCCTGCTAAAATCATGTATTATGAGCCGGGCGCCAGGAATTGCTTCCACATGAAATTAATACACTATATTACCTGTAATAATTTTGCCAGTGACACCAATGTAAGAAAGTGATTATAATTACCAAACATTGGGAGATGCCAAGCAATGAAACAGATAAGCTACCGTTAATTACATTATACATTTATTCTTATACAAGGGAACAGTTAATTTATTCATGAAAATTATTATCGCACTTAACATTGAATCCAATGCAAAAAAACAACAAACAAAAAATACAAAGGAATGATGAAACCGAGCATTAGCAGATCATTCACAATAAATATATACAAGCTCGGTACAGGGCGGATGAGTGTCTCTTTATCTCGGTGAAGATATTCATTAGAGCAGTTATTGGGTTTTATAGCACATTTTTTGGGGGACTGGACAGTTTCAAACGAAGAGATTTGCGGTAGCAAATAGTTCAAAATTTACCGTTTAATCTCCATGACCAGCCATCTTATTTTTTCCTTGCTGTCAAAGATTCTCAACAAAAACCATTTTATTAATATTTTATAACATTACTTCATATTTATTATGCATAAAATAAATATTAGTCATATCAATTTTTTAACATTTTACATAACAACCGGACGTATCACCGTTACAAGAAAAATTATATTTTTGACATTCTTCCTGCAGACCACCTCTCCCATCTGCGTGGACCACAGCTTGAGAAACACTGATTTACATTTTACGTGCTGGGGTAAAAAATAAATGTTTCAAGCAATTTTACTCGGTTTTGTGTCAACGAACCACGTAATATGAATACTGAAACTACTGTCAGACAGAGCGTTAACAGAGACATTTCATTTTGGGAAGGGAGTTCTAAAAATGAATCGTCAGGTAGATTTTAAGAAAAATTCATTAGACAAAACTTTAATGATCCCATAAAAATCCTTCTCTTGGAGACCACTTGTTTCTCTGACACTGTTGAATCGCATTTCTTGGCTATTACCACGAACTAACACGTTACAAACATACAGGTTTTATGGAGACATTTCTGCAGCTGTGTATTGAGGACGTGACTTTTTGTGCTGTTGAGTATCAACCCCTCGCTCGGACTTTGGGGATTTACTGGTGTGCGCCGCAGATGCTGCTTATTTAATATTGCATTAGGGGCCTGCTAAGCTGTTTACAAGCATACGCAGGTGCGCCGCCCCCACCAGCCAACATTAACGCGGGTTGGTTTAGCCCTGTACGATTCACAGCAACCCACGGCTAACAAGCAACGAGAGGCATCCAGCCTTACCGAAGCCGTAAGAATTAACACACACCAGCTGCAGGAGTTCACGTGGGCTCATTCCACATGCGGCGCATAATGCAAACCTTGTAGTCTGAATAAATATACACCCTACTTGTTAGATACTGACCCGGCAGCGAGGTGGCTAGTACAATAGCGTCACTTTGAATGCTCATTGGATCTAACTGATTTCGGGAGTGGTTGTTTTTTATTTTATTGCTTTAGTTATTAAATTTCCTCAAAGTCGAATAATATATATATATATATATACAGGGTGTTACAAAAAGGTACGGCCAAACTTTCAGGAAACATTCCTCACACACAAACAAAGAAAACATGTTATGTGGACATGTGTCCGGAAACGCTTACTTTCCATGTTAGAGCTCATTTTATTACTTCTCTTCAAATCACATTAAACATGGAATGGAAACACACAGCAACAGAACGTACCAGCGTGTCTTCAAACACTTTGTTACAGGAAATGTTCAAAATGTCCTCCGTTAGCGAGGATACATGCATCCACCCTCCGTCGCATGGAATCCCTGATGCGCTGATGCAGCCCTGGAGAATGGCGTATTGTATCACAGTCGTCCACAATACGAGCGGTGAATCGAGGAAGTGCTGTACATACTAACGAAACTAAAATGAGCTCTAACATGGAAAGTAAGGGTTTACGGACACATGTCCACATAACATATTTTCTTTGTTTGTGTGTGAGGAATGTTTCCTGAAAGTTTGACCGTACCTTTTTGTAACACCCTGCATATATATGGGCAGCCTGGTGGCTCAGTGGTAAAACCGTCTGACTGAAGATCGAAACGTCTTCAGTTCAAATCTCTGTATCACAAGGGGAGGCCGTCCACAGTAAAATTCAAATACTGTTCATACTGGTTTTAATAAAAGCTCATGGCCAGAGGTGTAATATGACAAAGCAGTAACATGTGCTTCTTCGCCGTTGTTGGGGGGGGAAAAAAATCGGCATTGATATATTCCGTTGCGTTCAAGTATCTTCTGCGTTAAACAGATATAAAGGAGTGCGTGGCGTAGCGAGCAAGCCCGTAGTCACCGGATCGACTCACGCAGGTGGCACTTTTTTTATTTATTCAAAAATATATATTCTCTGCAATCAGTTCAGTTAAAAATGTAATAAGTTTTTTAAATGGAAAAACCGATGGTGTCTTGTTTCGATCCTCTAGTTCCCTGGTGCAGGCAGGGCCGCCGTAAGCGGGCGTGCAAGGCGTGCACCGCACGCGGGCGGCACATCGAGGGGGGCGGAAAAACGAGTGATCGACAGTCGCCGCCGCCCCGCGATAGTTTTTTTTTGTTTGTTTTTTTTTTTTAGCTCAGGCGGCCGACGACACTCGGGATGGCAGCAATGGGGGCGGCAAAAAATGGTCAAAGGGGCGGCAATCTCACAGTTTTTTGACCGGGTTCGGAAATTTTCGAGATCCACCACTGGCTATAGTTAGACAGGGGGCGGCATAATCGGTATTGCACGCGGGCGCTCAAACAGCTAGCGGCGGGCCTGGGTGCAGGAATAAAAATTTGTACTTCAGCTGTATAGGTCAAGTAACGATGTTTGCATTTCATACCCGCCGCATCAAATATTGCTATTTTTGAAATATAACTCTGTTTGCGAATCTATATATATAAAGATGAATATATGTATGTTTGTTTGCTTGTTCTTCATACAAATCTACAGTCTTCATCCGATTTCGATGAAAGTTGGCACACTTATTATCCTTTGAAACAAGGAGAAAAGTAGTACTGTCTACATTTGCTTGAAAAATTTTCTGTATAAATAATACACATTGTGGTTAAAACGCTTGCTTACTGCTGTTTGGATCGTGGTGTCCTGTTCAAATCTCCGTGGAGGCGAAGATTTTTAAAAATTGTTTTTGATCGTAAGAGTCACGCCTAGACTGTCGGTTATTTAGATTGAATGTTAAATTGCAGATATCACAAATTTAGGGGTTCAATGCGAGGCAAATCGTAGGTAGTCTTGCAATGCTTTAGGTGTACACTATTTTTACGTTATAATGATTCCTCTGGGTCGCAGTCAGTGTGTGTGTGTGATCTGCAGTATTAATACCATAAATGCGGACGTAAGTCTCTGTCTTTTTGTTACGTTTTGACGACTAAATGGCTATACCAATATTGATGGAATTTGACAAGAAAATCTGTAGGAAAGGCGCAGGCATTTTTTTTTTTTTTTTTTTTTTTTTTTTTTTGGTATGGCAAACAGTTGTAGTCACGAAATTTTGAGAACTTATCGAATGGTGAGAGAAATATGTTGGTAACTGATTCTCTTCAAGAGACAGGTTTGACGGTAGAATGATATAGTGATAGCTTTCCTGTCATTTTATGCCGACTCGGTGTTGTTTGCGACCAATCCTTCGTTACCAACGACTTTCTATATTCAATTTTGGCAAAGGAATTCTTAATCCACGCGTACGAAGTCGCGGGTATCAGCTAGTAACATAATAAAGTTCGAAAGTATCGTTTTTTTCATAACAAAACTGCATTTAAAAAAACATATTATATGGATAATTGTTGAATCTGTCTGCCTGGAATTATCTGAATATACATTTGAATACATAAAAACATTCATAGTAGCGAGATTTGATCCAGTCACAGCGGGCTTAGAATGCACTGCTTTAAATCTACCTAACGTAGAAAGAATTTGAAAACAATGAAATATTTCAATGCCGATTTGCTCGTCAAAGGCGAAGAAGCACATGTTACTCCTTTGCCACATTACACCTCTGGCCATGAGCTTTTATAACATACAGTATGAAACGAATCTGAATTTTACAATTAACGGCCTCCTCTTGTCAGAGGGAATTTTCATAAGCGCTTAACCCGACAGTCACCTCTGTCACACCTTGATGTGCAATGTTGAGCAGGCCAGAACGCTTCCGTATCTCGTATTCCAGGTTAAACTGTTGGTTCCTTCTTGGGCTAACAACCCTAGATGTTGAAAGGATGTGTACATATCCCAACAAAATTCAAACAAAATGAAGGCTTTCTAGGTCCTAGTAGGCCCAAACGAACATACGTATATACATTTGAGATGTAAAAACAATATTGAACAATTTACCACATCTTTTAAATAGAATCCCCGTATAAATTGTAACAGTGAAAATTTAATTCTGTCTTATTCGATTTATTTTGAAAGTGTGATAGTATTATTACAAAACTTCAAATATAAAGAAGGGCTACGATTAACTGCATGTGAGGGCACGATCGCTCCAAAAAGTCAAAATCAAACTACTAAACGCTATGAAGTACAATAGAAACCTGTAACGCACTTTCCAAGATCCTTAATATGGTGTAAATGAAAGGGATGGGGAGGGATAGTGGGAAAATATTGCAGTTCTGTCTTAGATGATTGCATTTACAATGTGGCTGTGCAGGTTAAGGCTGCACCACATAGATAAGTGACTGGGTTCGAGTTGTGAACCCTGGGTACCTGCAGTCCTGGATGCAGTTTTTAGACAGTTTTCTGAGTCACTTAGGTGAATGATGGGTCGGTACCTAATTTCCCCATCATGCTCTCAACATCTTTTTTAAAAAAAATATATATACAGTATTTTATTTGATATTATGTAAGCTTTTAACCTTAGGCTGATGAAGGCCGCAACAAAAATATCATAGAAAATATAAGTTACATGAATCGCAGATAGATGGCAACACTTCAGCCCCCTCCCCAATTGCTCCAGGAACGGAACGATTCAGTGGAAACATTGGACAGATTCTTGTTTTCGATGTGAATGATGATGAGAATCAAGGTTTAGCGAGATCCGGTTTGAACCTTCCGCAAATAATAATAAATGAAGGTTCAACAACATCTTCATAAATTTACCGTTACAGTACAAGCAATGTCCACAGAAAGCGAGAACTTGTTAATCTGTGATATTTCGATTCGATCTAAAGTTTCCTTTTCTCTGTTCTGTGCGGGAAAAAACTTAAAAATATTCCATATTGAATCAAAAATGATTTGAGAAGTAACGAGTATTCAACCAACAGAATTTGAAAATATAGTCATTGTAGGCAGGAATTAATATCGTGAAGTAACAACTCGTAATTTTTCTGTTTGTTTCTTGGTCTTATGACTTATGTGACTTATCTACTCCCAGAGATGATCTGAACAAAAGTCTGCAATCGCTCACGTCATCTTCCTCGGAATGCCCTAGGTTTGAACTGTGCAGTAATATCTTTTTAATTTAATTACGCTGCGCCGTAACGTTCATTTTCTAACACCTACACAGATTTGATATATTAAAAAAGTGCAATAAGGTACCTAGTTTCAGTATCTTTGACAGTAAAACGTCAGCAGAACATCAGGTTGCTAACGTAGACTAACAAGTTGTACTGGATCCGTGTCGGTACCAAAGTAGAGTATTTGGAAAGTGACATGAGTCGGTGAAATAATCAATAGTAGATGTTACTGCGTTCTAGAGGCAGTGAAGAGATAACAACTCTTGAAATTATGCAAAACAATAAGCTGAGGCATATCAGCAAATGATTGTACGAAAAATATCTACTATCATGAAGAAACTAATGCGTGTTTAACTAGTTTTCATTTACAGTAAAGGCGATACGTTTACGGACGTAACTTCAATTTACACCAAATCAATGAATTAGTACTATGAATTACCTTGATTCTACAGTATCTTGCGCTATAGATAGGAATACACGTACCTAAGGGAAAACAAATAATGGAAAAATGTATTAATTAGCGGTTGTAGTTAATTCAGTTCTGTCGTGAAATACGATATAGGAATTATTATCAACTATTTAAGAGGGGATTGCACAAATTATTAGTTACAGTAACAGCCAACCAGAGGTGAAAGGTGGATGGAGTGATATGTGATAAGAGAATACCTAAACACGTAAAAGTAGATATTTATACGATAATTGTTATATCGTAAAACACAGAAAACCCTCCTGGAGAGGACGGAATAAGGATGCTAAGGTGACTATTTGGTATTTATCTGAAGGACAGACTTCGAAATGAAGAAATAAGAAAAGCTGAAGTTTCTAGTATCAGTGAAGTCATCAAAAAGGGAAGAATAAGGTGGTGCTGTCACATTATGAGAAGAGGTGAGGAAAATTAAATCAAGAGAGCATGGGAGATATCTGTGGGAGGAAAGAGATCCACAGGGAGACCAAGGATAAGGTGGAAAGATCTTGTGAAGAAGGCCCTCCTGATGAAAGGACTGAAAGAAGAGGACGCTGTTGACAGGGAAAGGTGGAGGAAACTCATGAAGGCAGCCGACCCCTAATATTGGAGTAAGGTGGTGTAGAAGAAGAGCCAAAACTTTGACTACCAATATAATAATAATTTTTAAAATAAGTGGTTTTGTGTCTACATGTTAATTTTCTTTATTGCCGGCGATGTGAGAAGTCGGTAGGTTACTAGGTACTCGCAAGTCTTGGTGGGCTTTGAATGGAAACTACTAATAACAATTTATTAAGTTGTCTTATGACTGGTAGAACACATTTCCTCTGAGAAGGAAGTATTGAGATTCGATTGGATCCGGTTAAAAATGCCTCAGATTTTTTAGAAAAATTATCTCCACGCATTTTCGTCATCACGTTTTGAAGCAAACAGAATTTCTGGGAAGAAAAGCGAGTATGAGCAAGGTGACTTGCAGAGGAATTCAGCAGCCAGTGGAGGTTAAAGACTACTAAAAGAAGATGTGAGCACTTCACTTGTAGCTGTCTTGTGTTTTCGGGTTTGATGGAATTGTTTGACCAAGTTCACTTAGTATTTCTCGTAACCTTTAGTCGTATCGAATATCAAAGAGGGTATTATGAAGTTACGTTTCGTATATGAATTATGCACGTTTTGACAGATGGGTATGCAACACTTCAAACCATGATTTTCAGATCAAGTTTGGACTGTAATGTTTTGCTATGAACCACTATTTCCTAAATTTTTCTGAAACTTCCGACAATTATTCATGCCAGAACATAAATTAACATCTTTAGCAACTCTCTGTAAGGAGAAAACTTTAGTTTATCCTTCCCCCAAGTATTGTCATAGGTATCTGGTCTTTCAAAAATACGATTTTCTGTTTTTGTGACATTATCACTGTAGTGGTTAACAGTTTCAGCGACAAATTTGAGCAACCTATATCGTAAAGTAACATACGCGTATAAGCGAGCGTTCTAGTCCATGGCATGTCCAACAGGAGCTTATTTTCCATGAACTGCAAGGAACTCCTGAAATTATAGCGACCTCAATCACCGTTTATTCTGTACATTATCTAATGTTGTACTCATGTAATAACTAATTGAATGTCATAAGGAACAAGGAAATTTTAGAGTGGGAAACGTAGATCATTAAGCTATCTTTAAATTTGATTCTGCCTATAATTTTCAGTTAACTCACCATATATGACAGAAGCCTAAAAATTTTCCAATCATTGCCGAAGTCAGCTAGTTCGAGTCCGCCAGAGGGCATGGACGGTTTTAATTATGTATGGTGTGTGTCCTTAAATTTCTATCACTTTATCAGTTATATACGCTTTAAAATAATGGAAACATACATGATAATAATATAATTACATCAGAACTGCTATATTGATTAATCATCCAACTGCAATAGCTTTCAGACCACCGACATCATTCATGTAAAATAGAAATTCCTTCAAGCTGGTAATTAGCTGTGTAGTTGATATTACAGGTAGAAGTAATAAGAGGTTAATCATTCGTTTTAATTATAGCCATGAAATTACTGATTTATTAGTGTGTGATTTGGTAGGCAAACACGCTAATTTTCAGCAAGTTCCTAAAAACCTTGTTTTGTTTCAAAAGCAAGACGACAGATAAAGCCCGCAAATTACAGAAATCTATCAATTTGGACAACAGCTGCGATTTTCTGCATCATACAGTCGCAACAACGATTACGCTGATCATTTTACGCCCGAGTAGATTGGTAAGATCATGGAGATAATTTGAGTTTAATGTGTTCCCTTATACAAGTTAATTGAAGTAAATTGCCGCGTTTAGAAGTTAAAGAGCTTGTTAAGTGAGGGTACTCAGCACTTACTTGAATCAGATTTCAAACGATCGCGGAGATGAGAATACTTTCTGGTATTATACTTTTTTGATATCTGGCATTCTGAGAAGGTGCTGCCGTGTACTACATGAAACAGCAGGGGAGTAAGACGAAAAATGAGTTTAATACACTTAGACGCCAAGATTCCAGTCACAGACAAGAGTTACAACCAATATTTTAACGAATATTAAGTAAGAAAATATTAGGCATATTGTGCAGGACGGTAGATTCTTAACAGAAAATACAGGACGTAATCACAGTACAGATACTCTTGGTATGTATGTCATATAAGCAAAAACCTTATGTCATGATGAAGAGACATTTACCTCCCAGCTTAAAGAGGAAAAGTTACTAAATAGCTTACCACCAGGAAAAGCAGAATTAAGAGGCAAATAAGTAGATAAAAATTTTACTGTAATTTCCATTTAAAAGATCGCAAATCTACCATTTAACCCGTTTGTATATAAGTGTCGGCAAACTTGGCGCAAGATGTGCAACTGCTTTTTTTTTTACTGCTTAACTTCTGTTAACAGTGAGGTCTTTAGAGACGGGAAAGGATGAGGGGCGAGTAAAGGGAAGGAATTCGGCCATGGCCTTTTGAAGGAAGCATCCCGGCATTTGACTGGAGTGACTTCGGAAACCATGGAAAACACAAATCTGGATGCCCAGACGGGGATTCGAAACAGCGGTGCAACTGCTGTCCCGATAGCGGTACGTTTACGTGATTGACCGTAATCGTCACTCCGTATACTGGAACGATTCAAGAATTGCATATCTCACAAACAAATCAGCGAGTAACGCGCACTATTTAAAGGTAGATAATGATACTTACACTTCGACGATAAACCTGAAATGAGAAACCAAATACGGCTCGCATAACCACATACCGGCAGTGAGTGGCTGATGAAAGTGTCGATGCCCTGCAAGTGAGCAAAGAAGGAAGAAAACTTGTACTAATCGACAAGGATTTTCAGGTATTTCATTACCACACCATTTATTTCGATCTTTTGTTTGTATCATATCCTTCTGATTAACGCACAGAAATGTTCTCTCACTTTCTATTTCATTCTATTAAGATATTTTAAATCAGCGAATGTCGAGATTCAGTGCATGATAATTTGTGGAGAATATCGAGGGTATATCTTATTTGATTCCCTTCAAAATTTGTGTATTACGCGAGAGTTGCTAAACGATGAAAGACTTTTGCGATTTAACGAAAGTGTAATTTAAATCGCCAGTTTCGGAGGGGGCAATCTTTCACAACATTATTGCCCATTACAATACCGTTGTCCTTAGTTAGTACGCCGGTATGCTTTTGAAGGTTCAGTATTTCACGCCCGTTAGTGAAGGGCATACGTCACTATTGATCCACCCTCATAAACACAAGACAAATCACTAGAAATAGTCGAAGTACTATAGCTCTGTTTTCCTTTTAGTGGGTTTGTTAGAGCATTCACCGTTTCCGTGATCCAGACCCAGTTTCTCCTTTAATCTATGACTAATCATGCGGTCATCACCTCTTGAACTCATTATCTTGAATTTCCCCTTGGTCTGCCTATGTTTCTTCTTCCACCATGTTCCTAATTGGGTAACCTGGTTGAGAGCCTTATTTCATCCTTTCTTCTTACGAATTCATACAACCTGTAGTCTCTGTTTTATTCCACTCTTTCAACAATGTCCACCTACATCTTCATTCTGTCTCTTTATTGTTTTATGCTTCATGCTCTACATCTCGTAGACATCGAGAACATTTGAGAGAAGAGAGGATGGATGACAGAGAACGAGAAGGAATTTAACCATGGATTTTTGAAGGGACGATCCCGGCATTATGTCTTTTAAGGCTCCTTTTGATATGTGACCCAGCCTTGACATTGTTCTTATTACAACCATTTCTTAAATTTATAGTGTGCTTTCTGTTGGATGTCCCACTGATCTGAGTTATTCATAACATTTTATTTTTCTGGACGATCTACACTAATATTATACCGTAAATGTGAAAGCAACTTTGTCTCTCTCTCTGTTTGCTACATTTTCACGACCAAACGGATTCACAGATCGGATGAAATTTGACAAGGAAATAGTAAGAACCGTCAGGAAGGACACATATTGGTTTTTCGGGCTAAATTACATATTTTGTCTTGAAATTTGATAACTGTATACGGATAGCGTGTGTAATTCACCGTAATGTTATATGGTTCGCTTATGCTTTGTTTCTCTCGTTGTCAGTTTCTGAATGGTATGTTGATAAATTTCTTGTAGTGAAATACTTGAAAACTTCAAATTAAAATCTGTCAGAAAAATTGTAGCAGGCAGTCTCCAACATATCTCTCTCCCCTTCCCGCTTAGCTTTTTGCAATTTTTTTGTACATGTTTCGAATTGAGTCTCTTCATGCGACAGTTTCTATAATAGAATAGAATGGTGATGGCTTCGCCGTTATGTTATCCCAACTCCGTGACGTTTAAGAGAGCTTTAACGTAACCTACAGCTTTTTATGTTCAATTTTAGCAATAAAATTCTAAGTCCACGAGTACAAAGACCCAAATAACAGCCAGTAATTACGTGTGTACTTCAATGAATAATATAGTAAAATAAGTTGTGATACTCAATCTTTTCCATTGATAATTATGTCTACCAACAGAAATGGAATAAAGCGTTGGCAGCATGCTAGAACGGAAGTCCCCGAGGCTCGAGAGTCACTTTGTGGTCGGCTCTTATGGAGAAAACAGCACAGAAATTTGTAGCAAGAAGCAGGATTGTAATTATGAGTGGCACGGTTGGAGCCCAGTGGAGCAGTTACTGGATCCCCGTGCGCAGCAGTTTTAGATGCGGGTCCCAGACCCAGCAAGTTTCTCCGCGATCACCGAGGAACCGTCCGCGCGGAGAAAGACTCCTTGCGCAGCGTCCACCTGCCTTCATTCGATGCTAACCGCGCGGAAACATTTCCGGCCCGTTTCCCCCAGTTGCTTACGGTCCACTTGCCATGTTCCCTAAGTCAACGGAAAGGAAGAAGTAATTCTTTTGTGCAACTTCCTCGTCTGTTCTGGAAACAGCAGGCTCGCAACTTCGTGATTTAAAAGAGTAGAGCACGGTTGTGTTCACTGGCACAGCTTTTAGTACGAAACTGTTCTTTTGATGAAACAATTTGTTAAATACCTCTATGTAAGGTGCAGAAAATTCATTTTATTATTCAGACTGGTAAAATTCGGTGCTACAGAGGCGTTTTAGTTGAGACAAGCTTAACAACATTGTATCTTCCTTTAACTCTCCTAAAAGATGGTAATAATAAACCTGCTTACTACTTCCCAAGCAAACTTATCTGGCTTAGTTCCTAAGATTTAAAAAAAAAATCTATAGAAGACAACGCTTAGCTAATTAACTTACCTACTCAATCAGGATATTTGGGTAATATCAAGAGGGGATATACCGCTGCGGCCTCGCGTAGTAAACACACAGATCAGGTGGTATATATGACATCATTGTGACGTATGGTCCAGGCTGCGTTACAACATAAACTCAAATGTTGATTGACAAAATCATATTTTATAAATATGCGTTTCGGTCGTAATGCAGCCTGGACCAAAGTGAAACGTAACCATAACGCACGATACTGCAGATATCCAATTTTCAGATTATATATATAGTTGTTACAGTGTTGGAACGTGCAGAGTGAATACGTCACAATGATGTCATATACACTACGTGATCTATGTGTTTACTACGCGAGGTATATTTCCCCTGGCTTACAATTTTTTTTATGCAAGTTTCTTGCTTTGCTTATACGGAACTTCTGTATAGTTTTTACATGTCATCCTTGTCAGAATCCATCTACTCTGTCTTTTGCTGGCATTGGGAATGACGCTGGTTCGATTCCTGTCAAGCCATCCAGATTTCGGTTTTCGCTACAGGTTAATGCCGATATTATTCTTCATAAGGTCTCAATTCACACACTGCTGATTGGAGTATGGATGGTTCTAATTACGTCATGTGTTTGGATAAAATGAGCTAAGATCAAAACGTACAGGAATTGTTCAATCCATTCCGTAATATAAACTACAATGTCATTTGTGGTCGCCAACGTGATAGTTGTTTGGATTCACCCTGAGCACAGGTACTAGACCTTAGTTTCTTTAAGTGGTGATGTGGATATGATCAGCCTTGTTAAGTCTAGTGTATTGTTTTGTATACATGAAAATGGAAGCACCGAAAGGGTAAAACTTTGAACCAGTGGCGTCATCTGATGAGCGATCGCCATCATCAGTGTGGTATGCCCTCACTCCATAAGCACTGTGTTTCGTACTTTAGAAATTGAGTACCAGCACATTTCCGTCGCAGGGACTGGAACCAGGAAACTGTGTGTGGAGTACAAACATCATCGCCTTGTCTCAGTGACATGGAACAACAAGCCCCCAAACCCCGATAAAAGGCTGAATGATTTCAATCGCCGAAGAATCGAATATTAAAAAATAAATAATAATAATTTTCGTTTTAGGTGTGATATTAAGAAACTTTGTACACACTTATTAAGGGCTAGCAACAACGAGTTCAACTTAAGAATTTACTAAGATGTAAACTAGTTACTTTAAAGCTTATATCCAGTTTTTCTCCTGAGAGCAAAATAAAAATTAAACTTTGAAAGCTATTATTTCCAACGAAGAACAAAGAAATGTCCTTTGATGTTATTCCCTCTGCGTAGTTCCCTCATACGAAGAAATAGCTGCGCTCATTTACAATTTAACGTCCTCTTTGAAGACACGTTCTAAGTACCATCTCTAATTAAAAGAAACTTTAAAGAGATTTTGAACAAACAATGAACAAATATAAAAAAAAAACACTTCATGGATGTTTATTTCTATGCATAAAATACTATATGCGCATGCCAGTTAATTATTATTTTATTTTATACTGTCTTTTTTTTTTGGTTATGGCTTAGCGCCTCGTCGACTTCAAGGTCATTAGAGGCGGAAAGGACTGGGGACAAGGAACAGGAAGGAACTAGGACAAGGCCTTTTGAAGGAATCATCCCGGAATTCGGCTGGAGTGATCTGTAGACAATATGGAAAGCCAAAATCTGGATGCCCGGATGGCAATTCGAACCCGCGTCCTCCTGCATGCGAGGCAAGACCGTTACTGCTCACCCACCACAATCGGTTTTATAGTGTTATTTGGCTTTGTAATCGAAATAGCTCATGGTCTTAAAAATATATGACGCCACAGTTCTTTTTACTAGAACAAGTAAACAAATTCTGCACATAATATTATGTAAATTTTAAGTTTACAGTAAAGAATTTCTCTCCTTCATTTTGAATACAGGTAATTAGTCTTTACACACAAAAACGACAAAAACTCTCTCCCCAATCTTATTCATTCATATGTTCCATGTACTTGCTGTTAAATTGCCTACAATTATCTTGAACTCTTACATATATGCGATAGTTTGGAATAATATTGTTAACTATCAGCTCTGCGAAAAACGCATTCGTTTTTCCATCTAGCTGTACTCGGTATTGCTAACAACAATTATAAGTTAGTAAGTATTTTATTCTAATGCGAATTTTGGAAGCGTTTTCTCTTCCTTTGGGAAGTTCTAGATTCTTCGTTGCCGAGATGACTTAGCTAGCCAGCTGTGAAGTCTTGCTGTGATACCGGAAACATTTGGCGGATTGGTATATGAGTAAACATCCGGCTCCATTTTCCTCCCACGCGACCGAAAGAGACGGAAATAACTTGGCAAGCGTCTGCTCTCGGGGTTACGTTAACGTTAAAATAAACTGTTCGCCCTCTAGCTATTAACGATTATAGCGATTTTAACACCTAAATTTCATTATATACTATACGCCAGCTCAGATGCTGTTATGGGCAAAAGTCATTACTATGACAACTAAAGGAACATAGAACATCAGCATTATTTCTCTTCCTGGAAAGTATTATGTTATATTTGCATTCCTCGTATTAAATCATCGGAGAAATGCTGACATTTTGAAATGGATATCAAAATTTATGAATTGCATAAAATTTAATAGCATCATAATTCTTCTTCTGAAGCGATATTAAAGTTTTCTACAGTTATTGGTTTATAGCTGGTGTTAATCAAATGTACAGTGAAAATGACGCTTTATCGTTGGACGTGTATTCAGATTCATTTCAAATAGCCAAAGTTAATTAAATACTAACTTAAAAGAGGTTTTTTTTGATTGCGTAACTACCATATACCCATACATTAGCTGAATTTAATTAATAAACATTATCATATGTTGTGATGACCCCAAGATGAACACAGTTACAACCATCATGTCACAAACGTGGATGTGTAAACAGTTACAAATATCGCTGTGCCTCTTCAAATTATTCTGGATGAAAACTTAGCCACGCCTAGTAAATGCTGGGTAGCTCGATGTGCGCGTGAAGATGGTCAAATGGCCACTAAAGAAATTGCGTTAAGGTTTTCATCATCACGGTTATCACACTTGATTTCATCCTTAAGTGGATCAACTAGGAACATTTGATGATAACTAATGCAATTGTATAAATGCAAATCGGTGAATTACAGTTATAAGGAAGGATTAACCAGCTTAAATAATTCTGAATAAATTGAAAGTTGCGGGAAATATTTATTAGGAAAATCGTTATATAAAGGAAAAATTCTTTGATTCTTTATGTTTTTCACAGTCGTTTCACTGTAGTTCCTGTGTTGCGCATTCAGTTTCAACGGTCTTCCGCTTGGACCCAAAGATGGTAGCAAAGAACGTAATAACTCAGTAAGTCCAGGCCTCTGCTTCTTCAATTCTACCAGCTGTTCTTCTCCGACAGTATCAGCTAAAGCTGTTAGCTCCTACATTCAACATCTATTTGAGTTCTCATCATCCGTGAATGACGGAATAACAACAATAGAAGTTCTGTTGATTTTCATTATTCTGTTGCTAACGCAATAAACATTACGCAATATCAATCACAGAGAACATTAAATTCGCACAGCTGACTCACGTCCCCTCCCAACAGCTTCCCTGCCCGTCTCTCCACACGTTACGTATAGCGGGACCTGCACCCATGTTACGAGAACAGATCTTCAAACCATTCCTTATGCCTCTCCCGACGAGACCTGCCCCCAGATTTAGTTCCACACACTATGAACTGGCCACCCTACTTCTAATTCCAAGCTCCTTCGAGCCGGCCTCGGTAGCGTAGGGGCTAGAGTGCTAGCTCCGCGTGCAGAAGGCCGGTTCGAATCCGGCCGCGGGCATGGATGTTTAACTGTTGTATGTCTGTGTGAATGTCCTGTCCGTCCTGTGGTGTCCATACATTGGAAAAATACAATGTATATACTGGATGACGACTTATACACTGAAAGCAAATAATAATTACATAGAGCTGGCTGTATGGCCTCCGTTGCCAAATGCCATTAAAAAAAAGCTCCTTCGGGAGGGCCCAACCAACCTCCGGGCTAAATTTCAAGCTTGGCTTTAAAAAATTTTTGAGCGTGATACACTTTGCCAACTGCGGGTGCTGTCAGTTACTCTGCATCTCTAGATCTGTGTCCAGAGTCTGCTTCTGTAGTCAGGAACTTTTGTGCTAATAGACACGGAGCAGCTTATTGTAACTAAACATGAACGCAGGTGTTCCACACTAAAGTCGACTGCTTTTTGTTTCTTTTGTAAAGGCTTATTCAATGATATTGGCCAATCTATTATATACTGAACTGAAATGGCTTCCAGAGTGTAGGTTTTTATAGATGTTCTCTCTTCTTACTGTCGGCTTATGTTTGTGTAATATGATGGCCAAGCTTATGAGTTACAACTCCATAAAATACTTCCTGAAAAATTAAAACTTTGTGTAACTGGTGGCAATGAGCAGCCTATCTTCAATTATATTCGTCAGTAGATAGTTGAATTAGGTCAAGATTAATAACCGT
This sequence comes from Vandiemenella viatica, assembly GCA_031002005.1. NCBI lineage: Eukaryota > Metazoa > Arthropoda > Insecta > Orthoptera > Morabidae > Vandiemenella > Vandiemenella viatica. Next base: position 41,380,951 of record JARYHS010013631.1, on the reverse strand, counting down.
TACACAATCGGACACCTAGCAAGTTCCCGTGTTCCTCATAGAAGTAAATATGATCAAATGATATTTTTATTTGAGACGTGATCTAACAGTCATTTAAATACTTCAGTGGATTTCGTAGTTTCCTGAGTAGAAAATTTAAAATTTTGAATTGTATAAGTGTTTCATAATAATTTACGATTTTCCTTTTTATCCAGGTCCAAATATTTGACTTAACGTCTGTAAAATACGGCGGTCAAATATAAAAATTTACCACATCCACCTGTTAATCATAAGAGACGAACTAAAAACAAATATTTCCTCAGGAAAAAATTAAAGTAACTGTCCTTTGAGTACGCTTGTAGATTCCCCTTTAGTATACAGTCCCTGAAGTTAGAAATCTGTATGCACAAAATTACAATTACGATATTTAAAGACTCATCAAATAATAGTAAAGTACGGGGCGTGGTGGGTGAGAGGTAATGTTCTGGCTTCGCATTCGGAAGGACGTGGTTCGTATTCCCATACGGCCATCCATATTTGGGCTTCCAGGATTTCTTAAAATCACTCCAAGCGAATGCTGGGATGGCTCCTTCAAAAAGTGCATGCCCGAATTCCTTCCCATTCTTTTCCCCAGTACTTTCCCGCCATGTGACCTCGGTGTGGACAAGGCGTAAACCAGAAGTAAAATAAACAAAAGTTTCATCTCAGGCCACTAGAAACGTTTCAGATTTCCAAGAAACCATCAGCACAATATTTATAAGAACAGACTCTTTACCCGGAGTTTTGTTCCAGAAGCCGACGGTATATCAGCTAGCACAGATGTCGCTACACTTGAAGAGGATATAAGTTAATTGCTATGGAGCAAATATCCCGATGGCAAAATCGCAACACATCCACTTTTCCATTTCACGATTTCTTTTTTTTCAATCCTGAATTCTTTGAGTACCATATCATCACCAACCTACATTAGTCCACAAACATTAATATCAAATTAATTCAGTATTGTTATTAAATTATTAAATATTTCGCATGGCATTTACTCCAATCCCTGACCCCCTTACATACAAAAGAAAATATTTCCACTCTCTTATCCTGAATCAAGTGTGAGATTGTGGTCATAATCATTTCTTCTATTCCATGCAATACTCCTAACCCAAACTTCATCGCAATATACCTCTTATTCACTCCAAATACTCTCGTCTCCCACCTGTTATTTTCCAGTGACTCTAAACCCAGTAACTTTATCATTTCTGTTATCTATTGTGTTCTGCGATAAATTCTACAAACAAAAGAAAAAAAAGCTGCCCTTTGAAACTTTTCACACCAATCTACTTCAAAAACCTAACCCTCTGTATTTAATGTCCAAGATCTGACAATACACTGCTACAATCAAGCAATGGTGTGGCCAATGTTTTGTAACCCGTTGACAAATCCAGTTCCCGTTTTCCAAAATAATCAGTCGTTACAACCACGTTTACTTTGTCCCCATATTTTCCGGAACAAAGGTACGAAACTAGAGTGACATAAATCACAGATAATGGAGAGGTCTGTATCATATTTCATAGTTGAGGAAGGCTGTTAAAATATTGATCATCATAATTCCCAGTATCTTATCCAAGGTGTCAGGGAGAATACTCGTATATGCTTATTACTCCGATATTAATATCGGATGCTGTTCTGTAGGAAAAAGGTTTTTTCATGTGCGGGTTCATATTAATTTCAAAATGATTTTAACAGATATAAACTGACTGCCTTCTCAAATGCCTTTAACAGACAAATATGTTTCAGTCAAACGCATTGCTCAGGAATATGAGAGAAATTAATTCCACTATCAGGACATTGTTTAAACTGCCATCTGCCATATTACAACTTCATTGTGGTTGGAGATCTACAGTATGTTTACGGAACACAAGACCCACATAACACTTCACTAAAACCGTAAATATCATACGTCGGACTCTAACTGGCGGTCCTTGCTATACGAGTCCAATGTACCGAGCATGGTGGTGTAACGGTTAGCGTTCTGGCCTCGCATTCGGGAGGACGGCAGTTCGAATCCCCATACGGGCATCCAGATTTGGGTTTTCCATGGTTTCCCAAATCACTCCAGGCAAATGCCGGAATGCTTCATTCAATAGGCCATGGCCGAATTCCTTCCCATTCCTTGCCCCCTATCCTTTCCCGTCTCTAAAGACCTCGCGGTTAAGAGACATTAAGCAGTTAAAAAAAAAATCGATTCCAATGGGTTAACCTCTACTCTTCCAGGGTAAGCTTACGGAGGTTCGAAGTAGATATTTTTTTTCCCTGCTTAACGCCTCGACACATCGAGATCATGAGATCATTAGAGGTGGGTAAAGTAGAAGAGAAGGTTGTTGACACTAGTAGAACTGAGTCTGGTGGATAAGCAAGAACGCTTGGGCCTGGCATTTCAGAGAATGAAGATTCAAATCCGATTCCGGCCATCCAGATTTCAGATTTCCATGCTCTCCCGAAATCACTCCAGGTGAATTCCAGAATGGTTCTTTCACAATGATGTAGCCAATTTTTTTTTACCGTTCCTTGTCCCCAGTCTTCTATCAAGTCTAATGAACTCGACTTCTATTCGAACCAACTGTGGTATTTCCAATGTTTCTCTGTGAAAATGATAAAACCACCACCACCTTCATCCACCGTAACCATATTTCGAAATAAAAATTATGGGTGGTACAGGTACGAGATGAAGCAGGTAGGCTTGGAAGTAGCTCTGGTTAGCTGCTCGTCTCCGAGGGCGGTATCTGAATTGCAGATTCGATTAGAGCGGGTGGCGCTGTCGTGGCGACCCCACTCTCTCAGTGAACAGAGAGCCACAATCGATTCGGGACGAGCGCTTAACTAACCCCGCGCAGCGCGGCTCAGCCCGTCCCGTCCGCCCACGTAATTGCGTATCATGTTTCATCTGGCTGCTCCGTACCTCACATAACCGACATACGATCGCAAGCAGCTCTCCCAAAATAAAGCCACGGAATAGTTGCAAGCTGTTCATTAACAGTTTAATCCACAGTGACATTGTGATATTTTGACTTAGTTACCATGTAATGATACATTCACTACGGGCCTCGCGCCTTCTAGAGGGAGTCGCCTTGTTTTTTTTTTTTAAGTTCTACAATTTTCCTCCGAACGCCAAATATCGAGGGCCTCTTCTTCACATTTGCTACGGGCCTCGCACTGTCTTAATCCGGCCCTGACTTTGAATCGACTAAGATTTTTAGTCTTATGACATATGCTCAATGTTTTACATGTATTGGCATGCTTATAGCTAGCTTATCCGATGCCAACTGTAGCCACAGACTATCTGCTAATTTCTCAAATAGTAAAAATTACTTTTTAATGAACCTTCTTTAATAAAATGCGTTGTCTGGAGGCTGCGCGTTCCTCGATAGCTATTGGGTAGAGAACGGTGACGTCACGTGCCAGCCATCACTCGCGAATGAACATGGAGGTTAGGTGCACAGATTAATAGCTAAGCAACTGCTATGAAATTAATTGCCATAATACAATCATGAAGTTGGGTTTTTTTTTAGAATTTTATTCTTAAAAAAATGTAGAAAAACATTTCGGCTGAAAAAAGTTAAACTGCGAGTACTTTCAGTAATATGTCGCTAATTATAGTAACAGTTAAGAAATTTAAATTTCTCATGGTCTCTGCTATAACCACGAATGCCAAAGGTCATTCCAACCTGGGCTAAATTTCAATTTAAATAAAACTTTCACTGATGTTGCTGCTTGGTCAAAGTTTATATCTTATGGTTTATTTGCTTATTACATATTTTACTGATTGATCACTTTCGTCAGTGGCCTTTGTTCACGTTCGCTGCAGGTGAGTTATTAGGTTATTTAAAGTGGATATCAGGCCAAACATGTTACCAAATCAAGTATTCTGACTATTCATTTCTTCGGAGTTGTTCAGCTATTTAATAATCTGTATAATTTCTCCTGCAGTTACAGTAACTATGACCAAAGATTACATTATGAATGTTTTCTCAGCCTCAATAATAATAATATTAATAAACTATGTGATGTTTTCGAAGCAAACAGTAATTCAAATTTTGCAGAATGAAATTTTAGGGTCAAATACTAGTCAAGTTTGTATCTCAGCAAGTTCGAGTCTACGGCCTTTGAAACAATTAAATAATAGCGCTATTGTCCCTGTCCATTTTTAATACGTCTATCACCTATCAATATTTCTCTCATTTTTTTTATTGATAAGGCTGGTATTCCTACAAATTTCAGTTTTGGAATCTAGCCTGTATGGCGGATTGTACAGTAGTTTGCAGATTAAGTTCATTATCAGATAGCTCACTTTGTGAAATATCAAGCACATTTTCACGGTCTTCATTAAAAAGTTGCTCACATCTCTCATCTTTGTTCAATGCTCTTTGCTTCTTCTACATCAAACACTACAAAACTTGATGGCGAGTTTCGAATTGTTTAGTGTTCCTCCCATTCAGCAAGCAAATCGCACACCGTGGGTGTCTGGATTTTCTTCGACACTATATACATCTACGCAAAAGCTTCGACGCGGCACAACCATTCACGACTTACAAACGAGCCAACAAACATACCACACATTAGCATTTGCTGACAAAATGTTCGATACTGTCACCTGTTGCAAGACTCTGATGAACTTCTAATTCATGTTACGCAAGTAGTGAGAAGCTCGTATTTCAATACTTTCATTAATTATAATCTATACAATAATTATCGTCATATGACCTATAAAAAAAAAAGTGCTAACACTTGATACATTTGCATGTGTTCTATTATATATGTATCAAAATGGGAAGAAATTAGACTGCTAAAATCTCCACCAGCTATGATTTTCTGAGCTAGGTGACGGAAAGCAGGAAGCATTGTTAAATGCTAAGTTATATATGCTGTTACATAGCTTCATAAAATAATGTGGTAGTTTTATTATTTTAAAAAAATGTAGGAGAATATATATTTGACGACAAAATTACACCATAGATTCTTGTTGATCAAAGCTAGTGTAAAGAAGTAAATTAAGTTATGAAAGTTATACTTTCGTATCGAATACCTTTGCATACAAAATATGCGTGGTATGTGATACTTGACATGAATTGTATGGGGCAGTTTAGTTAGATTTCAGATCTCTGACTTAAGAACAAATGCTTCCGATGGCATGAACTCGAATAATACATGGGCCCGTAAACTCAGTTGCCTCATCGCTAGGTGGTTAGGAGAATATGTGAGAACTGCTAAGAGACAATGTGAATGTCCTGATAATTCACTAGAACGAATAGGAGTTTAGTATCGGAATGACGATTACTGAGAGAATTACAGATCAGGCAAAGCGAAACGAACAAAAATTACTAGAAAGTTTTAAATAATCCTGCAAAAAATTGATGCAGATTTGAATTCATTAAACGCTTAAAGATAATATAGAAGATTGTTTCTGAACCACCGAAGATGATGTGTGAGCGGTGACTCTCTGAATTCGCATGTGGCTGGACGCGTGTTCAAATCTCCGTCCAGTCACACATATCTCGGTTTTCCAGGGTTCCTCGTAATCACTTCAGAAGTATCGGAGTGATTCCTTGAAAAAGGGCATCGCCAAATCCCTTTCCGTTCCTTTCACCCAGTCCTTTGCAGTCTCTAATGATATCGACCTAGACGAGACGTAAGCCACGATTCTGAACCTTTATCAGGTCTGGATATGGATAAGATACTGCTGAAATGCATGATAAATTTATTCCGCAGTCGTGTATTTACGTAAAGATGGATCTTCTTCGTTATAATGGACAGGAAAGAGAGAGCTATATATAATGAATTACGTGGATAGTAGAATAAGCCAGTAAACCAAATGAAGCATAGTACCAAAGTATGTACCTGAATTTCCCAACCTCCTTGGAGAATCTCAGTTTACATAAGATTCTTAAGCGAATAAATATGACAGTAATTGCCAACAGACGTGAAACTACAAAAAACTGCATGGAAATTAATTATTAACACCGTTCAATTTTTTTCATTAATACCTAGAGATTTTTTTTTTTTTTTTTTTTTTTTTTTTTTTTTTTTTTTTTTTTTTTTTTTTTTTTTTACTGGAAGATGCAATACGAACGTAATATTTTGTTGTAAGTAACCGAAAGACATAGTTGTCTCCCACAATACACTTTACCGATTTTCTTCATTTCAAATGTGACTAATCATGTTTTGAAGTACTTTCTTCACTTCGAAAAATACTATGTTCTATGCAGATAACTATGAGCTTAAATAAAACATTTTTTTACGCTTAATGCATTATGACGGCCAGTGGCTTCATATCTTTGTAGATGGTGATACTGTAAAGTCTGAACATTTTATCACGACCCACATCCCGTAAGAGAGAAAGCTATTACGCTACCATCCACAGCTTCACCCTCGTCGTTAAATCTCTCGATAACGAACTTCCCTTTCAATAGAGTTATAAGTCTTCTCGTCCGGGCAAGGAATCCTTTCTCGTGGGCCTCTCTCCTGCCTTGCATATTGGCGAGCCTTCTGACGTAAAGTTAAGACGCGGCTCTGTGAAACGTGATCTTCGGTGGATTAGAAACGCTTTGAAGAAAAGTTAGTCGAGTCACCGTACTCACAGCGGACCCAACAGGATCAGCACGTCTCCCTCGTCACCCCTATTGTCTTCAGTTTCCACTCTGTCATAACTACATCGTATCAATCTAAGCGTTACAGAAGAAATGGTGGAATTCGCTATGATGAAAGGATAGGAGAATTATAACGGAAACGAAGTTAATATGGGATCTTGTAGAAAATACGGTTTTAACTTGGATGAAAACAATACCCAGCATAGAATTACTTTACCTGATTTTTATCGTCAATGTATCTTGTTGTAATTGGTGTATTACGGATTTAAAAGGGAAGAGTTTCTAGACTTGAAACTAAAAGTAAGTCGGCCATGGTTTTGTTTAATGGCTCCGACACATCGAAGCCGTTAAAGCCGTGAAAGAATGGGGTCAAGGAACGGGGATAATATTCGGCCATTATCTTTTGAACGAATCATCGCGACATTCACCTACTGTTTAATTACTGCGGAAAACCTTCGAAAACCGAAATCTGAAAGCGAGAACAATGCACTTAACCCACGTCCTCCTGAAAGCTAGGCCCTAAATTAACAGTGCATCTACTAGCCCTGGTCCCTGTCTTTTGGAAAACATCATTCAGTTGAAGTCATATCCGGAAAACACGAACAAAACGAAAAACTTGATTGATCGGATGACCGGGAATGCCACTCACGTCAATTAGAATGCCAACACCAAATAATCTTAGGGAACGTGCATAAACCACGTAGCTCCATTTTGGCCTCCTGTGAACCCCCCCTACGTAACCCTACGAGGCTTTTGCCTCTACCCCCCCCCCCCCCCCCCCCCACGTAGCACTTAGCTTTTTCGCTTTTGATTCCCGAAGATATTTTGTACTGTTTGTCAGACGATTGTAAATTACATAAGGAGATAATTAACTGACAGAAATAAAAATTCACATGCTGTTGTGTGTTCTGTTCCTTATTTTAACTGTGAAAAATATTATGAAAAGAAATCTATGTGGCCTAGCTTGGAACTCCTCCCCTTCCCCTCCCCTCACGTATCCCAGCGTAGAGTTCCAGCCAACCCCTCCCCCCCCCTGGGCCGAGCCACGTAGTTTGTGCACGCTCCCTTACCCACTCAGCCACTGGGCTTCATATCTGCAATTTTATAGTCCAAGCGATCATGACATTAAATTTTTCAGCAGCTCTTACTATGCAGCCATTTTTAATTATTTTACTTTTAATAGGCATCAAAAATTGTCACTTAACATAGTTTCAAATAAATTTTAGTAAAATATATAAAAAAGAAGATAGTAATTTCTAGTTTAAGCATAGATTTTTGGTCTAGACGGACTATTTTTCTCTAAAAATGATGAGGGATTTAAGGTGCGTGTCTGGATAAAGGGTTTGGTTTCAAATATAAAAATTAAAAAATTCAACAAATCTTTGAATTCTGTGAAATGTGTTGAGATTTTAGCTACAGTTCTTAACTGTAATTTCTTGTGTTCCGGTGTTGAAATTTCATGTTGCATCAGCATTAATTTGGCCAAAATTAAAAAAAAAAAGGCACGAAAATGTTTTTAAGTCTACTGATGCTTACCAAAGGATAAACACCTAATAAATTGACTGTCATTTCATTGTATATCATAACTGACTTAAGAAACCATTCTCATAGAATCTGCTAATCTGATGCCCCCTACCATCAGTTCCTCCTTCCTGTAGAAATTTCTCCAGAAATGCTCCAGTCACTGAAGGCCCGGATTTTTACCGACTCTGGAACAAATAATAAATAATCTAAAACCTCTGTAGTTAAAAGTGAAAACGACAAGAGAAAATGGAGCCGTAAGTTAAAAAAAAATAAAAAATAACGGAAAGTTCCTAATTGATGCGCGGGAAACTGAAACACTGCTAAGACAAATTCTAACTAAACAGAAAATTTCTAATATTTTATGACTGTAAAAAGCATCTATCATATCATCGCAATACATTTGAACCGATCGTTAATAACTTAAATTGAAAATAAAACAAAAAATATGAAAAAGTACAGCTTCAACGACCTTGAAATCTACTAGGGGTAAAATCTTAAGCAATAAAATTATTAAAAGCTGAATTAAACACTGTATTAATTATGTTCAAATGAATTATGCAACATCCACTTAACAAAGATTAAACGAAGAAAAACTTCTGCAACATTAAGCGTGGCTTTAAATTTAGATGGGTGCTAACTAATTTGTCTCATTCCTGCACATACATTTGTAATCTAGGAAGGGTGCTACTTTTAGCTTAAAATGCTGTCTCTCAGGATTATGATGACAATCCCAAAAATACATAGAAATACTAGAATGCACAAGCAATTTATAAACTTCAAAGCAAAATAAACGAAGTGACGTGTTGACTACACCTCCTCCGCTCTCTTATGTAAACTGCCATATACTTTTTTATTTATTTCCATTACTAAGCTAATAAATTAAATGTTATCGCAATCAGTTATATATGGCAACAGAGTCACACAATATCAATACGTAAGGCAGTATTAAATCCACTGTTTTAAAATGCCTAATTTCATTGAGAAATCTATAATTTTTATGTTTTTTCATTCGTAATATATACTACTTAAAACGTAGAATTGCTCTCTAATCCGATAAAAACCTTTCTTTCCAACAACAGATCTTCAATAGTCTGAAACAGAGTCTTAAAGAAATATTATGTTTATACGAGTACTCTTCGCATATTTCTACATTTCCTATAGTAATCTGAATCCAAGGTCCAGTCCGTCGCAAACATGATTCACAAATTTGAAGTGTTCCATTTAAGTGATACACGAAATTCTGCCAGCAGACCTTGTTTTATGGGCATACCCTGCGTTATTTAGTTGTGGTTTTAAACATTTTCCCTTTTTTACAGCTTAATATAACCGTAAAACGATGCATTAATTAATGGTCATTTATTTCATTATAAAAAAGGGACTGGTCTGTGGTTATGTAATTAATTGACGTTTTATTAATTTAATTTAAAGACTTTTGCCAGTTCATTATCAATCTGTGAAAATGCCGAACTGATATCTTTCTGTATGATTGGCAGAAGTCACAGATATGCGCAAATTGATTATGAAAAGAGAGGAGACAAAAGACCCATCCTCTACGATACTATCATTAACATTGCTCCATAATCAGACGGTGCATAAAGGAAGATGTCCTTCAGATACATCCTATCGGACGTTAATTTAATACTTGGCTCCCACAGGATACAAGAATGGTTGAGTATCATTGCTCTCTTCATACTTACACCAAATATATATTCTATACTTTTTATGGCATTACAGTTGCTCTATTGTTTTCATAAATCTGATTTTGTGTTGCGTTGTAAGGTTGCATCACAGATAACAGCTTCTCAGGTTGTTTTCAACAGAATTTAAGATTTTGTACGATCCGTGCTGGTTGTAATGAGCCCGGATATAACAATCACATTACATTATCACCGACAAAAACACTTATTTCACCTCTCCTAAAATTTTATCTGGGCAGATCATGTTGTATACATAAATAGAATCCATGAAGAGAGTAACTATTAGACATTTACATAAACAATTTTGTGAGAAAGATATTACTTACTTCTGGTTCTCGATATTCAGATGTACTAGTATAATTCTGTATTTCATGTGGTGCTGTAGTATCACATACTACACCTAACGAATCTAGCTTGTTTGTAATATTATTAAATGAACTGCAACTTCTCATGTAGTTTACTACATCAAATGCTATTTTATGTGAGAAGTAAATGAAATTATTAATATACTTAATAAAACTATCACAAAATTGTTAATTAAATATGGCTTTAAACAGATTTAAAAGTACAAAATTTAATCTTGTGAGAAACTTAGGCTGAAAATTTAGCGAGACTAGAGTCTTAACGCGGGAGTTACATTTTCAGAACCGTTATAAGCTGCACAACACTTATAATAAGTAGTTTCTCGGGTACCTTAATTTATGGATGAATTTTAAAATTTCAAGTAAACAGAAAATTTAATTGTTTGAATTTAATTTAGTGTAAAGGAGTACTTTCAGTGAATTTCATAACATCGCAGATAAATCGAAAATTGACATAACCTTGCTATTTATTCATTAACTCAAATAGATATTGCGTAAGGATGATTCAAGCTACATTAATGATAAAGGCAGTCAAACACTACACCTATGGCTGCACTGCATACGAACGCCAGAATTATAAACATAGAAAATGAATTTATATCCTTGGATAGCATAATGGAAGTTGTTTTAAGACATTAACAGTTTAAAAAAAAAACCTAAGGAATCAAAAAGAAACAAAGTCACGACATTGGTTTTATTAACAAAAGTCAATGGAAACGTATGCTCAGGCTAATACTCATAACTTGTCGGTAGATCGAGAACTTTTATCAGCAAACTTTTTTGCCAGAGCCGATATATTAGCAGGAGATTTAATTTGAGATTTAGTGCAATCAAAGTTAAAAGTATTTCTTCCGCCTTGTAAAACAGCACTACGCATGGTCAAACACACCCACATCATCTTCCATCAGAAAACCTAAGTCTCACCTGAGCTAGTAAGAACAAACACTTATAAACTGTATCTGGTCACCGATGTCTGCTGCTGCATAATCAGAGATCTGCTATCTCACGGCGTCGCTGGACCAGTCCCCGTTGCAATCCTCGTCACTTGCCTCAACGACCCCCGAGGCGCTGTTCTCCCACCAACGGAGTTTGATAGCGCCAATCCCCTCTTGAAGCCATTTCTCCGATTATTATTGGAGGGTCATACCTATTCTCCCCTCACACACCACATCTCTTTACTCAGAGTTACTCCGATTGGCTGGGAGGTTTCCCTCCATGTCAACATTTGAGGTAATTTTCGTATATTTAGCTTCTTTCTCTGTTACAGATATGTTTTCTCGTTCGTTTGTATTGACATACTAGAAAAAAAATCTGACACATTTCTATTTAAGCATTGTATAGATTGTTCCATAAATCTGCGTAACTTTGAGAATATCACGAAGCCAGAACTCGTTGCGAAGATTCTACAGACACAGTAGGAAACGTTCGTCGCTGGCTAACTGGTGACAAGGGTCACCCATCCTCTTAAGTTGTTCTTTGCACAACAATAAGCCAGCTAGAGCCACTTTCTCCGTACACCGGGTGCTTGACCCTAGGGAGCATCCATAAACCACGTAGCTCCATTTTGGCCTCCTGTGAACCCCACCTCCTCCCCACGTAGCCCTACGTGGCTTTTGCCTACTACCCCCCTCCCCCGCCTCCCCACCACGTAGCTAGCTTTTTTTCCCTTTTGAATCCAGAAGACATTTTGTACTGTTTTCTCATGTCAGACTATTGTAAATTACATATGAAAATAATTAACTGAGGGAAATAAATATTCACATGCTGTTGTGAGTTCTGTTCCCCATTTTAACTGTGAAAAATGTTATGAAAGAAAACCTACGTGGCCTGGCCCGGAACCCTCCACCCTCCTACCCCCACATAGCCCAGCGTAGCCTTCCAGCAAACCTCTTCCCCCCTGTACCGAGCCACATAGTTTGTGCACTCTGCCCTAGGGGCATTCGTCATCTCTCGCACTTTACGTAACCACAAATGATAATTGTTCGTTCACACGCACAGCTCAATCTGTAGCCATATTAATTAAGCAGTGTATGGTTAACGTAATATTATACACTTTAGGAAGACTTAACACCTATTATTCCAACTATCACTAAACGCTGGATTCTTATTAAATTACACTACTCATAACTTAAAGTATCACGCTAATTTTGTGTTTTTCTGCTGATATGGAATTAAGGTTCAAGAAAGAGATGTTGTACATAAGTAACTGTAGAAAGGCTGAAACCAAATAATTGCTCGATGCTAATAAGTTTTATGTCAGACATCATCGTAATCGATATTTTACAACTTCGATTACAGTTTTCACAATAGTCGCTTGTTAGGAACCGGTAAGTTAATATACTGTTAAAATACTTTGTACTATCCACTCGCAAGCAGTCCTTGGAGCTGAATCGACTATGTTGAGACTTTTGGAATGTATCTTAGTGAGGAGCAGTCTGTGTGCTTCTCGAGGAGAACTGATCAGGCGGTTGTAAAGGACACGCGTTGCGGCGTGGTACTCTGTGGTTAGGCGACCTGATTCATGCTGATCAGAGTAATGGATTGGGGTCTGCCCCAGGGAATGAGACCACTGCCAGTGAAGGTCGAAGAGCAGCTGCAGCAGTTAGCAAATGACACTGCTCGTAATGCACGGGAGTAATATTGATAAGTGGTCTTATATATGTATACATCTCAACCCAGGTACGGAGTTGTCGACTGACGAAAGCGGAGCAAAGCAGAGCAGAATATTTGAGAGCAGCGCCGATAATGCAACGTAGTGCTCAAGATTTTTTTTAAAAAAGTAACATGCTTCCCTATCTCACGTAAAAACCTGTTCGTCTGGGATTCCACACCCGATGTTGATGTTATTATGGTTTCCATATGTCAACGTGCTAATTTGTTAGAAATTAACATTTCGGCTATGATTTTTAGGGTCTCGTCATAGTTTATTGACTACTCCACTTTCTATGAATCTGAAGAATCCCCTTCAGCAAACCTATTGTCTGGATGAAGATGCAAACATATCGTTTGGATGAAGATTCCTGGTAGTAGACCACTAAAGTAATTCGCCGTTATGCTTGTTCTTCCCATACAAGGATTAGGCCTGTTGATCGGTTCTTGGAAGAAGAGGAACATGGTGCGAGGCTCTCTTTACAATTTAACTAATTTTTATAATGGTATCTCGCTGGGTATGGCATATGGCCCAGAAAAATGTCATTACACACGGATGTGCTACTGCCTAACTTGTAATGTAAAAAGAAACTTTAAACAATAATTCCAGGTAGTTTCCTTATCCAACAGTTATGAAAAATTTGTGCGTTAACTAATTGCATTTTAATATCTCGTAAACCACAGTGCTCAATAATTACACTGGCTTTCACATACTAAAAATCAAACAGAATCAGTATGACACTGCCGCTCTATACTAAACTTACAAAATCTTCTTCCACCAATACAATACAGTGGCAAAATGCTCTCCTCTCTTTTACACTATTACCAACCTCTTAAAACGTAACTGCAGAAAAATACTTAAAATTAATCCTTTTACGGTATACTACACGTACCTCTTTGCTGTGAAGTCTTATATTGAATAAATACACATATATACATTTATTCACATGTCATATGGCAATGACTGGTGAAGTGGGAACTCACAATGGCTTGTTATGTAAATGGTTTACCAATCACTATCGTGGAGGACCACGGTTAATATTTCAGGGTTTCCCCACCTTTAACCTGAGTCTACCAGTTTTAAGGCGACGCGCGGCGTCTCGCCTTCCATCCTCCCCCTTTAACAACACTGCAAGTAGTAGGCTACATTGCCTGGGGGCTACCTGGCTTTCGCTTTCGCGGACGTGGGAGTAGGATTTGCTGGCAGAGCTGCTAAAACAAATCCCAGAGGTGTTTTTCAAGTTCTTATTGTCTCAGCCCATGCAGCATTATCTGGTATCTTTGAGGCTGTTTCAGCCTCGACCCCCACAAAATTTACTTTAATTAATAAATACATGTGAAAGACACCGGACAGAAAACGTATTTTCTAATAAGACCTGCATGCATGACATCGCATTTTTCTGTTATACCCGCTATATATTTGGTGAAAGTTTCTAGATTTGTGTAACAAACAATAGCATCGTTAATATGACAATCCGGTTAAAAGTATCTCTGTAATTAAATAACATTTGAGCAACTTAGAATTGATTCCAACACGGGAAAACGCACCTCAGTTTCCATTTGAAATTAAAGGAAACCTCAGTAAGAGACTTCTCTAATGAGGTCATGTGTTCGTGGTCTTTGATTTACAAACTTCTTAGTAGCATAAGCAGATATTAGATGCCGAATTCGACGGGAAATATTCGTGGTCTGTTTTTATGTTTATGGCCCGCGTACAGATACTGCAGCAACAGTACATCTCTGACAGAGAAAACGAAATAAAGATTTGCGATGCTTCTCAGTTGGTAGAGCATCTGAAATGGAGGCTGGTGTATCAAATGACTGTACTGATAGCAAACACATATTAACTACTAAATGGTGGAAATTCGATACAAAAAACTGATCAGAGAGATTGCGTTATAAACTAAAGCTTAAACTCAGTATTAGTCTTTCTTGATTCTTGATAGCTACATTTATACTCAACATTTGCTGAACATGTACTGAGTCTTAAAAGACTTAGTGATACAGCACATTTAACAGCTCATCCATAGTTTTTATAGTGACTTCGGTGACAACCGTCTTCAGTGACCCAAATGTTACCGAATAAAATTTAACTAGTTTCCACAGCATATAATATCAACAATCTCTACGAGAAGACCTCGTAGATTATGGAGTACCTATGACTGGAACTGCATTTCTTAGTCACAACTGTTGACCCTATATGTAGTACGATGATCCAAGCTAGTAAAAAAGAGAAATTCTATTCCTACTCTAACATTGAAAATGTGGAACCAAAGAAGGGATAGCCAAGCCGATAATGAATATATAAAGCTGTAATATCGAATAGTTACAGGGCTCACCAGAATAATGTCAGATTTGGCTTTCGATATAAGAGTTAATTCAGGAAAACAGTGAGACGCCTGTCAAAAAATATACAAATTCAGTATATTATGGCAGCAAGCAAATTTAATTCTACAAAAATGAACTTCGAGTAGTAGCATATTTTCAAGAAAAAGCCAAGGCTTTTAGAAGGCGAAGCGTGCAGAAACTTAAATGAGTAAGATCCCTAAAAACAGTTATCGCTACATACATGAAGATATTTGTTGCGTATACCTACCATCATTATCCTACTAATATATCATACACATGAACTAGCCCCGTATAAAAAGTTTATTTCAATGGACCGCACTGACCAAAGGAGAATGGATATCAACGACCAATCTACTTACAATTAATAATCATCTTCAGAAAATTATCTCATGTTTCCAATAATCCTTTCTTCAACCCTCTTTTCCTAAAACATTCCTTTTAAATATATAATATCTGATCGATATCTGTGCGTAATTCGTTCCCGTTCTCTCATTTGTGAAGCACTAGCCAAGTGACATAATAAAATAAACGTAATATTCAATTAAACGTTAACGTAACTATCAGAGAGATGGGACTCGAACCGAACACCCTGTCCATTTGATGCCAGCGTGCTAGCAACTACGTTCACGGCACCTGTAGTACTGTTGGGCAAACAGACATTTAATTAAATGTGCTTTGAATTTGCGTCTAATTAGCATATCTGTTTCAGTAAAGTACACAGAGCGAATGAAAACGAAATTGGTGATCGTGAGCCAGATATTAATAGTGTACAATGATTTCATGTTTTACGTAAATTCGTTACAAGTGCCAACAGAAGTTCACAGTGGATGGAATTCACTGATTATAATGTGAAACAGTAAGTAAATAAATAAATAATTTACATGATGACAGAGAAATCGGTCAGTCATATAATAATTTAACGTCTGTTAACAACCTCTTGTAAAACAGTACTGATCTATAAATATATTTAACTTTAGAATAAACGCCATTCCTGCATAAAAATGTTTTAAATCTTTTTTTTTTTCGCCTTTATTCATGACAAAAATACCATAAGTATCTAAAGGGTGTCACAGTTACGGGATAATAAACTCAGTTTTTCCCAATTCATTTCCATAAAAAGTTTTTAGTGTTTAGTTTAAAAATTTTAAGTGAATTACTAACCAAAACTCTTCTTAATAGCTTCTATAAAATATTTCAACGGGAAAATCCAAATGTATATAAAAGTGATTATGAAACTTTTTTCCCGTCAGTCTCTCGACTGGTTTGATGCAATCCTCCATCTCTTTCTATCTTGTTCTATCCTATCCTCAATTCACGCTTTAGAACCAACTTTTACAATTACCTGCGCCACATAATCTAATACTTGTCTACCTTTATAGTTCTTTCCTTCCATGGTTTGCTTCACTAACAAATTAACCGACCATCACTACCTTCTCCCCACCCATCATTTTCAAAACTGCTTGATTTCGTACTTTACCTTCTAATTTGATATTCAGCATCCTTCTATAGCACCACATTTCAAATACTTAAATTTTATTTCTTTCTGGTATTCCTAAAGTCCATGCTCCACTTTCACAAAATGCCGTGTTTCACACATCTAGTTTTAAAAAGTTCTCTCTGTGTCCTAGATCAGTATTTGAAACTAAACTATTTTTCTTTTTCATGAAATCTCTTTTCGCTAGTGCTATTCTGTTTTAACATCATTCCTTACTTCTCTTATTTCATCCGACCCTACTTTTATATTTAATATACTATTATTGTTATCATTTATGATAAATTTAATCACTTTTGTGTTGCTTCGGTTTATATTTAGTCCAAAATCTTCCTTGTTATAAATATAAAATTGCAACGGTTAAGAGAAATATGTTACAAACAAAAGTCATGTAAAAACTGTAATAATGACACAAAAGCTCACGGGTCACGGAGATATATTTTTCGCAATTGCATTTTTCAGTCTATTTTAACGAAATGGAAATGCTAAAATGGATTCTTAACAACTAAAAATGGCCAGACACTTTGTTTTATGAAAATTGACCGCTGTATCCTTCATGAATCGTCCACATTCACTAGTAATTATTCTGACCGGATAGTATTAGTATGTCCTTTTACGCACACATGAGTATAAGTTAATATATTACATGTGATTTTCGTAATCAATTATGGGATGTTCATGTATTTTTTTCTTATGACTTTACGCCTAGTCGACTTCATTACAGAAACGACTGCGGGCAAGGAACGGGAAGGATTTCGGGCATGGCCTTTCGAAGGAACTATCTCAGGATTCGCCTGGAATGATTTGGAGAAACCATGGAAACCCAAATTTGGATAGCAGAACTGAGATTCGAAGCCACGTCCTCCCGAATGCAACGTGACCGCACACCCATAGTGCTCGATAAAGTGTATATAATGTCCCTAAATGTCTGTATAACAATTGATTGTTAGAACGGTTTTTTTTTTTTAACAGTTTAACGTCCCTTTTTAACAACGTGGTCTTTAGAGACGGGAAAGGATGGGGGCAAGGAATGGGAAGGAATTCGGCCATGGCCTTTTGAAGGAAGCATCCCGGCATTCACCTGGAGTGATTTGGGGAAACCATGGAAAACCCAAATCTGGATGCCCGGACGGGGATTCGAACCGCCGTCCTCCCGAATGCGAGGCCAGAACGCTATCCGCTACACCACCACGCTCGGTGTTAGAACGAGCATTTGAATTGTTCTCAACACGGATAAGATATTTGCTGTATTTAAATTAAATTATTAAAATGCTAAAACTAAATAGTTGTAAAAAATGTAATAAATTCTACTGTATAATCGCTAAGGAAATGTTAATACACAACATATATACGCTATATAAGAAGATAAACCGTTTTTACAGCTGTACAGCCAACTGTAAGTCCATTATCAGTTCAAAACAGTCGAAGTTTTGTTAGATTACGTTGTAGGGAGGATAAGAAAACACAACATTTATTTAAAAACTACCTTTAGACAAGGTTTGAACCTGCGACCCATACTATGCAAGTCATGTGCGCTAGCGCCTGTGTTACTAGAGGCCAGTGGTTATAAATTTTATTACAGCATTCGCTAACAGCCCCCGTCTTTTGTTCGAATGAACATTATTACGCTCGTATAAAAGGTTTTTGGGCCTTCTACCGCGAGAGTACACCAATCTGATGTGACGTTTTGAAGCCGATCTGTGATGTCACATCAAATTGAGTACCAAAAATTTTTTGTATGCAGTTGATACATTCTATTCTTTCAGTACTACGGTTGTCGATTATGTTATTAGTTTAGTGTGTACATATCAAGCTTCTGCTGCAGTATATAAACAAAATTTCAACAGAAAACTAAATGTAAATGATGGCTAGAAAGAAGAACAAATGCCATCAAAATATGATGAGACTAAGAACTCGTGGTAGCTAACATAAGCATTTCTTTGTCACAATTTTTTTTTATGGCATTCGGCAACTTTGGCCATACAGCCAGCTCAATGTGATCATCGTGACTCTTCCAGTGTATTAGTTTCTCCAGTACGCTGTAGTAGCTTCTAACTGTGGACTCTACAGGACGGACACGGAATTAACATACACAACATTTATGTACACATGCCCATGGCCGGACTCAAACTGGCGACCTTCGGCAGGCGAAGGTAGCAATCTAGCCTCTGCGCTACCGAGGCCAGCGCAGGTATAACTTCTTGTCAACAGCTGTCATCATTTAAGGCCATTTTTTCTGAAGCCAGGAAATTATATCTTCCAAGTTTCATACCAATTCCCAAATTATTTTTACGTGTGAAATACGCATTTTTCCAATTTTTACGTCTAGTGGGCGGTTTCGGCATCCTAGATAGTGTTGGTATCAATCTTTCGTCTGGAAATGTAATTGTGGATTTGTTTTGGAATTCAGCTTCTATTCATTCTGTAATAATCACGCGGTGATCTTGATAGATTTATAACCACCGAACATATATTTGAGTATTCAATTGCTCCGTGCGGATACAGTAGAGTGTATGAATGTTTCAAAAGGGGTCACATGGGATGACATCCTGGACGGAAATTAGGGAATGGATGCTGGAGGCGGTTACATCGTATGCAGTCTCTGATTAAAAAAAAAAAAAATCATAACTTGAGGGTAGGCAATGTGCCAACAGTACGAATTATGGTCACGTGGCCGGCTGGTACCGATGCGATGTCACAGCTGTTATGCTACCCCGTATGAAGTAATATCTAACGCGTCATCTTTGCTAGATGCAATGACGCATTTTTATATATATGACGTAGTTACTATTCCACCAGTGGAAGAGCAATCAAGCTTATAGATGCTGTGCTCGTATAGCAGCCAATAGGAAAGTAGTAATAACTACGCATTATTGATTTTTAATTTTCATTAATGCGGCGATTCGACGACAAGGGAAGGCTAGCCATCTAGGGAACTGGCTGACATAACTAGAGAGATGCCGGCAGATGGAACAGTAACAGTGACCATCTTACTCTTTATGCTGCCTAATCTATTTTCAGTCATATACCTTATCTTCTGCGGTATCATGCTTGGGAACATGTGCTGCAGAGTTCTTCAAGCTGGCTGTTAGTTGTATGGATTCGTTGCAATGAATTCATTCTGGTCAGGACATAGCTCAAACCAGATTAATAGGCGTTTTAGCTGTGGTTTCGCAAAGTGCTGACTTGTCACAGTATAGTATCAATTCTGCACAAACCCTCAAGGTTTCGCTCGAGTCAGTGTGTATAATGAATGCTTCGGGCTCAAACAGAATAAGTAAAGATGTTAGTTGTTTTAAACGAAGGATTTTCACAATTTTCGTCAAAACCTGATAGCAACCCTGTGGTTACACCACGAGATTATATACCTCATTTCTCCGACGAGCAAACGGTGTAAGAAGTTTGCTAGAGATTCTGAATGGACATATGGGGATGGCAAACGTAACTGTATCTTTCATTTATTACGGACTCTGTTGTCTCACATTCAAAACGATATTTGTATTAGTTAATTTGCCATGATCATGATCTGTATGTGAAGCTTGATTTTATAAAGTCTTACTGTAATGAAGAATATTAGATATTTCTGAACTCCGTAAAAACTGTAATTACTTGTAATTTTAGCATTTCGTTTCATTTTTAAAATAAAATATCTCTGCCGCTTTTTAATAATAATTAAATATCTTAAACGTTAAATACTCAGTGCAATTATTGTACTCAGTCTAAGCTTTAAAAAGTAGAAAGCACAATTTTCTTCAACTTTATTTCATTTCTCTATAAATGGCGAACCAATTTTTCTGTGATATTGGATACATTCAACAATAGGGATTAATTCTGATTTACTGTTTTATTCCTGATACTTACAGGTATCCTCAGGAATTTCGTATCACGGCAGTAAGTCGGTAGTCAAGGTGGGAAGAGTTCAAGGAGATAATAGGAAAGGGGGAAGAAAAATTTATTCCAAAGCAGAAATTAAAGAGAAGTAGAGAACCTATATACTATAATAGGGAAGTGAGGAGGTTAAAGAGGTTGGTAAGAAAAGAACATAACAGAGTTAAGAGACAGCAGGGTAGTAGGGAATGTTTAAAACAACTAAACAAGGACTTAATAACAGCAAAGAAAATGGCTAAAGATGGGTTTATGAAGAGTATTGTCAGTGCAGGAGGACCATTGACTGATGCATCTAGAAATTTCTATGGCTATATCAGGAAACTGAGGGGAAGGGAGGGTGTAGAGACAATTATAGATAAGGATGGAGAAGAAGTTACTGACGATTTGAAAAAGGCAGAGATTTTAAGTAACTGGTTAAGTGAAAGCATTAAGGACAATGAATCAGAAACAGGCGGGTCTAATTCGGAGAACGAGCTTAACAACACAATCAGAAATGACGATAGTAAAAAATTTGATATCCATCCTGAGGAAATCATGAAGGAAATAAGAAAGTTGAAAATAAATAAATAAAGGGGCCGGTGAAGATAATATCACTACAGATATCTTAAAGATAGCCGGATGTGACATTGTACCTTATCTTGAAATATTATTTAAATTGAGTCTAGACACTTGCTGCTTACCACAGGACTGCAATAGTAGTACCGGTACATAAGGGAGGGGTGAGAAATAGAGTTGATAATTACAGGCCAATCAGTTTGACATCAGTGGTAGGTAAATTAATGGAAAGATTGATATGCAACCACATCAGAAATATATGTGAGGAACGTAAGTGTTTTTCAAGCAGGCAACATGGTTTCAGGCAAGGATATTCATGCGAATATCAGTTAGTGGGATATATGCAAGATATTTCAGATGAAATGGACAAGGGAGGCCAAATTGATAGTGTAGCACTAGATCTGTCTAAGGCATTTGACAGAGTAAGCCATGAAATGGTAGTAAATAAAATAAAAACCATTGGAGTGGATAAGAAAGTCATTTGCTGGGTAGAAGAATTTTTAAAAAGTAGAAAACAGAAAGTTAGGGTAGGAAATGTAGTATCAAAAGAAGTGGAAGTAAAAATGGGTGTGCCACAGGGTAGCGTATTGGGACCATTGCTATTCATTATTCTAATGAATAATTGTGTTGATTGTTTACTACAGGTATCTGAAATTAGATTGTTTGCAGATGACATAATGCTGTATAAAAGAATCAAAACGATAGAGGATTGTAAACAGTTGCAGGGTGATCTGGACAGGATATCTAATTGGGTTGGTAAACATGGAATGAAGATAAATGCAAAGAAGAGTCAGCTTATTAGATACACAAATAAAAAACAAAAGGTTAATTATGAATATAAGGTGGGGAAAGAATTTCTTGCTGAAGACTTGAAATGTAAATATCTTGGAATTACTTTTGATAACAATCTTAACTGGGCAGGACACATAGGACAGGTGGTAGGAAAGGGTTTCAAAGTTCTGCAATTGTTGGAGAGAGTGATGAGGGGATGTACGAGAGAAGTCAAGGAATTGGGTTACAAAACTTTGGTCAGACCATTGCTAGAAAAGGGTAGTGTAGTATGGGACCCTAATTTTACGTATCAAATACAGGAGTAGGAGAGGGTGCAAAAAGGGCTGCTAGATTTGTTTCTGGAAATTATCGCAGAATGCAATCAGTGACGAATCTGATAAAGGAGCTGGAATGGGATTCATTGCAAGACAGGAGAAGAATGAAGAGGGTCATGGGAGTGTACAGGGCATTTACTGGCGATGAGGCATGGAAAGATATTGCAGTAGGTATGAAAAGTAGTGCATGGAAGGGAAAAGATGACCCTGACCACAAGCTGGCACTCAATTTCAGGCACAAGGGTGTAGGAAGATTCTCTTTTTTAGGTAAGGGTGTCAGGGATTGGAATGAGTTACCAAGAGAAATGATGAATAATTTACCGAAAACGTTGAAAGAATTTAAAGATAAAATTTGTAGAGGGCAAATGTAGGTAGGTGCAGGATAGGGGGAAGATGGGTATGTAGGGAAATTGCCACCGGAACCTGTGCTCCATTGCAATTAAATTAAATTAAATTAGATTAAATTAAATACCATGATATAAATGTTTTATTTAGAAATTTGAGACAATCCAACTAAATCCTGTTTATTGAAAGAAAAAAAATGCCTAAAAATGCAATCAGGTTGGCCGTTATGCTGGTAGAATAATATGAGATTTCTAAATCTGATTATTGTCATTTGAAACATAACGTTCTCAAAACAAAACTGAAACAGGCAGACAGTACAGCATTCTGCCACATCAAATTATATTGGTTCAATAGAGAACGCGACTATTATTTGTAATACTGAAATCAAAATTTCGACTCGACGTAACACTCTATGTACGTAGTGAAATGGATTGTCATCATTCACAATCAACACTGTTAAAGTGGGGACATACTGTGTTAACTTTGCTGAAGTGTCAAAAATTATGAAATAGAAAGATGGAAATATCCATATAGCGGTAGCACCACGAAGAAACACATAAATGTGCTGCATGGCGTGAATTAACAGACTCTTCACGCGTAATGGTATTTGGCGCTAGACGCTAAGGGTATTCCATTTTCGAAACTGTTCATAAATTCATCCTTCCTCGAACTAAAGCGTTAGGAGTGTGCTGTGGATTTGTAATTTCTGGCATTACCTCGCGCCTTGGAGAACGCAGTGACTGTGTCTATTTAATTACCGACACCAACGACGTTTGCGCAGGCAGGCAACACTGCGTCAAATAACAGCAACACTCAATGTGAGACATGCGACAGATGTGTCTTTGCGGACAGTGCAATGAAATTTGGCGTTGATGGGATATGCCAGCAGAAGACGAACGCGAGTGACTCTGCTAACAAAACGCCATCAGCGTCAGCAATTCTCCTCGACTCGTGATCCTTGGGGCCTTAGATGACTGGAACAAAGGTGGCCGGTTATGTGAATCGCGATTCCAGTTGGTAAGAGCTGATGGTAGGCTTTGTTCGTGGCGCAGACCCCAAGAGGCAATGGGCCCATGTCATCACTGAGCAATCTGGTGGTGGCTCCATCCTGGTATTGGCTGTGTTTACATCCAATTACTGACACCTTTGATCAAACGGACCTGACCATTGATTGGAAATGGTTATGTTCAGTTACTCAGGGTCCATTAATAGCACTTACGTTCCCAAACAGCAATGGATTTTTCTACGACTATGTCGCTGGGCCAAATTCGTTCACGATTGGTTTGGGAAACATTCTGAACAATTCCAGCGAAGGATGTTGCCACCTAGATGGCCATACATGAATCCACTTGTAAATATTTTATCGAGCATGGTGGTGTAACGGATAGCGTTCTAGCCTCGCATCCGGCTATATGACCGCATTCCATAGGAAATAAGACCTCAACGTACCTGATGAGAAATACACAAAAACATTTGTACCTGATCGTAAAAAAATGTTATTAGCGTTATAAACAGCCGTAGAAACACAATGGTTAAGGTAATCGGCCATGACATTTCATCCTTTATTCTTAATCTCGGTTTGCAAAAGAAGAGTGCTTTCAGCGCGCTATCTGAAGCGATAATTTCCCAGGTAGCTGTGGTTACGGGACGCAGTATTTAAAATTCATTAGGTAACATTAATATGGAAATTACTACGCTAGTAATAATTAGATTCTAGAAAACTTTCCCGAATCCAGTTTAATTAGCTTCTTAAAATTCAGTTCCTAAATCAAAGAAGCTATTCATCTCACACCGCAGCAGGTCCTTTATGCTGTAATAATGGAATTTGCTCGTAGAAAGGGTTCTCTATATCGGATCTACTTCTCCAAGGTTTACTCAGAATATTTATTTATCCTTCTCGTTCACAGGAAAATCGGAGATTTAAAAGATGTATTATTGTAATTATGTTAGATAGAACATGGCGTAGCGAGGGAAAACAGAATAATGAACTGTGAAAATAGTTAAACACATAGGATGTTTCGAAATTTTTGTCATTAAAGTTATATCTTTTCAGCAAAAACATGAAAATTCAAGAAACGGTTATCAGTTTTTGCTACATGGTTTCAAGATACTTGATTATCGCTATTTAGAATTTATTTATAATATTTGTGTCATCGTTAAAATCTGAGAGATTTTCAGTTCTCTCTCTATCATTTAACAAGACGTGGAAAGACAATGGTCAAGAAATGTGAAGAGAATCAGTCACAAAATTTATACATGAACCATTCGCGTAATCTCTTGGAGCGATTTTGGTAAGTCATGAAAATGGAAAGTCAGCATTTGCTTCCAACTATTAAGATTTCTTTATGGCAAGTAACAATGAATCAAACTGTAGAGGTGAAATACTCCAGAGCATCTCGCATCTGACAAGAAAGTACACATCACTGAACGTGTTCCTACCACAAGTGAAACAACAGTGTTGGTAGCCGAATATGGTACAAGATTGGGGAATAAGTAACTTCTAGCTAGTATTTTAGTTTATGTTTTACGTCCTGTAGGCAAATGAGCTTATTAAAGGCTGCCAGAGCTAAACCAAGAAGTGAGTGTTGTTACGTAATAGCAAACCGGATAACCTGCGTGGCGATTGGCCAATCTAATTAAGGAACGTGTATTTTAGTCAAGCATTGATCTCAAACCATGGTAGTACTAAATTTTTTTAAAAAAATTGCAAACAGGGTATTTTATACTCTACAGTATAGATAGCGGTTATTTTACCTTGTAACCCCCGCAGATGTCCACCATGACTATGAAGACGGTTTAACAACTTCAGGCAGACTTTTAACTTAGTTTTGCCTTTTTTTACTATGGTTTAATGGTTCATTGACGTAAAGGTCATCAGAGGTGTGAAAGGACAAGGAGTAAAGATCGGAAAGGAATTAGGCCATGCTCCTTTCAATAAAACATTCCATCAATTGCCTGGAGTGACGTTAGGAAACATTCGAAAACCAAAATCGGGATCGCCGGATGCGGATTCGAACCCGCATCCTCTAAGAATGCCAGAAGAAGGGCGTCTGGCGCTATTGGCCGGGAGACACCGAAGCGCATTTCGGCTGCAAGTTTGACAGAGTTTTTATTTGTCACTCATGTGCCTTTGTCATGGCTACCATTAACCTTACACGGTAATTATACCAGGTAAAGGGAATCCGAAAGACGGAAGCGTTCTGGCGTACTTCACATAACACACGAAGCTGTGCAGAGGTGAAGGTCGGATTAAGGGCATATGAAAATCCCTGCCGAAAAAAGGATTCGAACCGGGGACTTTTCGATCTTTGGTCAAACGCCTTAACCACTAATCCATCAGACCGCTACTCTGGCAGACCTAAGCGTTAACACTCACCCTCCATGTTCAGTATAGTCTTTCAGATAGATATCATTAATTAAATACACTATGCAGGAAATATAAAATATTAAAAACTGGAGTGAGGATAAACGTTTTTATCTCGCCAGCTAGGAGCTACAGTACTGTGATTTTCGTATTTTCTTTTTCACATAGGATGACACGCTGCACATTTCACAAGACGATTTTACACAAATTAATATTATCTGGGTGAGAAGTCTATATCACGACGGTAACCTGGAAACGTGAGACCACCGCAATAGCCGCAATCCAGCCAACGGAGGCCTTGAACATATCAGACTGGAGTCGTAGAAGAGTGGCTAATATGCCAGATGGGATGGTAACGGAGAATCTTGAACCCTCATAGGTGCAGCAGTTTTGTAAAATTGTACTAACAATTAACTGTTAGTATCATTCTCCAAATTCGTTTTTAAGTGTACCAACAAAGCCTTGTGTGATATTTCTGGAAAAAAATTACGCGAGCTTGATGTATTAGTTACACGCTCGATTATGCAGCTCTCCTATCCGAAAACCGATAAACTCAATAATTCATTTTCCCGTTATGCAAATACATCATATGCCTTCCTCCCGTAACGCTCACTTTTTTTCAAAAACAATTTTCCTGAGATTAAATGTTAAAGTTGTTGGAATATTCAGTGAAAAATCAGTGTTTAGGACTTACAGCGTCCGAGTGTATCTTCAGTGGATTGTACACAGCTTGCCATAAGTTTAATAGCTTTCATTCAATACGTGACTGGTGGTAACAATGAATATATAGTTTAAACCAAGAGTTTAAAAAAAATAGCACAAATAAGAAATCGCAGTCTTCTTTATTTGAATATAAGAGCCTTTCTGAAAAATACTAATTTCTTGTGGTTCTAATAGGTTTAACGACAGAATTTCTCACCGGCTGCGCAATAAACCTCTCTCCTAGCAACCTAACATAACGCGGTAATCGTATCGTGTAAACAGGACTCTAACTTGGAATCCGTACACATTCTAGAATACTTCACTTTAAAAATTAAGCTTCTCGAGACATGACCGATGGATTAGTTGAGACAGGTATTCAAGCCGTATATTTTAAAATCCAAGAAAGTATAAGCCGACAAATGTGAGAATTATCGCACAATTAGTCTGATATCACATGCTTCAAAATTACTGACCAGAATAATATACGAAAGAATGGAAAGGGGAGTAGAAGAGACAGCAGGTGAAGATCAGTTTGGCTTTAGGAAAAACCGCGGTTCAAGGGAAGCAATTCTGGCTTTAAGAGTAATACTTGAAGGGCGGATCAAGAAAAACGAAGATACATTTTTGGTGTTTGTTGATTTTGAAAAAGATTTTGATAATGTTAGGTGGGACAAGATGTTCAAAATTTTTAAGAAGTCAGGTCTAAAATAGCGAGATAGAAGAATACATTATAAACTATATAAAAATCAGGTGGCTATAATGAAAGTAGAGAATCATGATATACATGCATCAGTTAAACAGGGTGTGAGACAAGGTTGTCGTCTATCCCCGTTAATATTCAACTTGTATGTAGAAGAAGCAATAAAGGAAGTAAAAAAAAATTTTTTTTCATTTGGCATAAGCGTTCAAGGAGAAAAAAAAATAGTATGCCACGATTTGCTAGCGAGATGGTTAAATGAATAGGCTGAGCATATTGAGAAGTTACTGAATGGCTTGAACAAAATACTGAAGGAAGGTTTTGGATTGAATATAAATCAAAGCATGAGAAAGGTGATCAATTGTAGTATAAATGATACGAATCACAGTAGATTAAATATAAAAATAGGATCGAATGCAACAGGAGAGATAAGTGTATTCAGCTACTTGGGAAGCAAAATTACAACCGATGTCCGAAGCAGGAATGATGTTAAAAGCAGAATAGCACTAGCAAAAGGGGTCTTCTCGAAAAAGATAAATCTTTTAGTTTCAAATATTGATTTAGGACTTAGAAAGAACTTTTTAAAACTTTATGTGTGGATCTCAGCACTTTATGGTAGCGAAACTTGGACTTTAGGAATACCTGAAAGAAAGAAAATTGATACATTTGAAATGTGGTGCTACAGAAAATACTGAAAATTAAGTGGACAGACAAAATACGAAATGAACGAGATTTGGAAATGATTGGCGAGGAAAGAAGTTTGTGGAAGAAGGTTACAGAAAAAATAGACAGGCTGGTAGGTCATATTTTGAGACATATGGGATTGGTTAATTTTTTAGTGGAGGGAACAGTCGAAGTTAAGAACTGAAAAAAATGAAGACATACATGAAGCAGAAAATTGAGGACGTGGGTTGTAAGTGGTATGTAGAGACGAAGAGGTTAGCACAAGATAGGAAGGGATGGAGGATTGCATCAAACCAGTCGAAAGACTGATTACAGAAAAAATAAAAAATCCTCGTGGAACTGGACGAAGTACAGCAGTGCATAGCCGTGTTATAACCGCTGAAATGGGTATAGCGTGCTCAGCACTGGACTCAGGTTGCTTGGCAGAGAGGAGCAACACGGCCTGTGCTGATACTAATTTTAAATGGGGTTGAGTGGGTCTGGGGGGTTATTGTGTATGTTCGGTTTAAGGGGAACCATCGTCGGCTTCATTAATATTGGAACCTCGGTCGTCCAATTAGCAGTTAGTCGGTCTGCATGCTTAGCCACTGGTCGATCCCAGTTTGTAAAAAACATTATACATTACGTTTTGATAATTATCACATTACCACACGACTATGACGTTATGAAAGTGCTAAACGTTCTTATACGGTGTAATGAACACCGCATGAACAGCTACTGCATCAAGTTTTTTAAACAAAACCGATATTACTGCTTTTACGACCATTCATTCGGATTCACAATGTTTGTATTGATCTCACCACGCACCAATAATATACAGTATGTAGCTAATAAAGCGGTTATTGTAATGTTTATGTCATTTATTTACGTAATGTAAAGGTTCCATAGTGTAGCAGTGTGTATAGTCTTTGCACGTTATAACGAGGGGTACAAAAAAAACTGAAATTATTTTTTAAAAGTTATATATTTTCAGTTGTTTACAAAACAATCTTATCCCATTCAAAATACTCTCTTTTACAACTAATACATTTATCCCACCGGTGCTTCCACTGTTCGAAACATTTTCTGTAGTCGTCCTTAGAAATGGCTGACAGCTTGTAATATTAAAAAGTCGATAACTATTATTGTTTTTAATGCAATTAATTAATTAATACAAGTTCGGATTCGGTCACCATCAACGATGTGTTGGTAAATGTTCTGAATATAATAAGTCATAAGTATTTGCAATACAAGAAACACTTTTAATCGTCACCAGATGCTTTTTGTGACCACAACTTTACAAATTGACAGTGAATTTTAATTGTAACTTCGAATTCCTAAAGATGCAGGTTCTTGCGTTTATTAATACTTCCACTATCTCGATAATGCTTTGATCAACGACAGTTATTAATTACGCGAATTTACCAACACAGTTCTTCACAATGAAGTGGCTGTATTTATTCTATTTCATCGCCCACCTTCACTGTTCTAACTATTTTTCCTCACGCACTTATAAAAGCACACTGCGCTTTCCTCTCTGTGCCGAACCCAATACACGCGCTGCCTCCCGGCAAAAAGTGTCCGCTCCCTTTCGAGTCCCCATCTAGACTGACTCCACTCGTCACGTGACCCTTCCGCCACAGATATACCATGTATCTTGACGAGCTCCTCTCTCGTTTATTTCTTGACCTCTTCAGTTTGCCAAATCGGTGTTCTTTCATGCCCCTTTTGATGCGTGGAAATAAGAAAAAATCGTACGGAGCCATGTCAGACGAGTAAAGCCTCGTATCCACTTGAGCATACTCAGGCAAATGAGCCGCTCATTCATTCGAGCGCGCTCGTTTGAGCGTGCTCAAGGAAAAGGAACTTTTGGTCGAACAAGCCTGGTGTTAGTGCTCAGAAAACGCTCGGCTATTGACGTGTCGTCACGTGTACGCGCGGCAGCTGCGGCCTTTATTATTATCCATACGATGTCAAAGCAGAGAAGAAATTTACCAAGTTGGTGGATTAGAGAAAGTCATCGGCAGTGAAGTAATTATCTTAATAATTTAATTCGTGAATTGACTTTAGAAGGAGACAATGAACTATTTCAAAACTTTATGAAATCGGTTTCGAACATTTGCTGTCATTAGTTGGACCTCATATTAAAATGCAAGATACGACTATGCGTGAGGCGATCCCACCAGAAGATAAAATTAATAATAACTTTAAGTTTCTAGCCTCAGGAAGTCCCTACACAAGCCTGCAGTATATGGTCAAAGTATCTAAACAAAGCGTCAGCCGTTTAGTACGGGTAGTCTGTGATGGCACTGTTCAGTCACTCCAAAATTATATAAAGGCTGGTACCTATTTTTTTATTTGTGTTTACAAATATATATTGAAAGGTTATTTTTATGTTTTTTTATTATAGAATTGATTTCAAGTTTTTAATAAAAATTAGGTAAAACAATTATATTGTCATAGATAAATTAGCCTGGCACAAAATCAATTTGTTTTTAGGCATTTAGAATCTGAATTACGTAACACCAAATTCCAACAAAATCCGTTCAGCTGTGAGAAACTCTAATAAAAAAGACTTACCACTGCCGTTACAGAAGTTCTCTTCTGTTTTGATCGTTCTTACCTGAACGACCCTAGCTGACTTGTTATTTTTTTCTTTACATCATCTGTCTGCAGCAGAATTCTGGAGCATTTCATATGCTCGAACATTATGAAGTTTCTAGATGAGAACGAGTTACTTACACCGTGTCAACACGGATTTCGGAAGAAGAGATCATGTGAAACACAATTGGCCATATTTTCCCATGACATAATGAAAGTTATCGATGCAGGTTCGCAACTTGATGCAGTTTTCTTGGATTTTCAGAAAGCTTTTGATTCTGTACCACACAACCGACTTTTAGCGAAGATTCGAGCTTACGGTATTTTAGCTCAGATTTGCGAGTGGACACGTGATTTTCTAACTGATCGATCACAGTATGTCGTTGTCGACGGGGAAGCCTCTTCTAAGATAAATGTTACTTCGGGCGTTCCTCAAGGAAATGTAATAGGACCACTTCTTTTCTTAATATTTATAAACGATCTAGGTGACAACGTCAAATGCTGGTTGCGATTTGTTTGCCGACGATGCGGTTATCTATAGGGAAATAAGGTGCCCCGACGATTGCTTAGAAATTCAGCGTGATTTGGATGCTATTTTTGAATGGTGTCGTAAATGGCAGCTTACACTTAATTGCAAAAAGTGCAAGGCAATGCGGATAAGTAACAAAAAGAATCAGTTTGTTCACGAGTACAAAATAAGCAATTCAGCTGTTGACACGGTTGATTCCCTGAAGTATCTGGGGGTGATAGTACAAAGCAACATGAAATGGGACATGCACATAACTTCCGTCGTAGGCAAGGCTAATTCTAAATTACGATTCATAGGTCGTATTTTGAGGAATTGTAATGCTCATACAAAGGAGATAGCGTATAGAACACTAGTGCGTCTGCATCTGGATTACTGTTGTGGAGTTTTGGATCCGTATCGCAAGGTTCTGAATGACTCAGTCGAGAGGGTGCAGAGGAAAGCCGCTTGATTCGTGACTGGTTGCTACGGCCCTTATGAAAGCGTCACAGAATTAATACATAGATTGGGCTGGGATAGTTTGGAAGATAGACGACGTAGCTTGCGTTCGAATTTATTGGAGAATATGCGAAAAAAATTAAATTTCGAGTGCAATAAAATACTTCTTCCGCCAACCTATTTAGGTCGTAATGACCGGAGGGATCAGATTAGAGAAATAAGATGCCGTACGGATGCTTTTATGTATTCCTTCTTTCCTCGCGCTATTCGGGATTGGAATGCGCGGGCTTAGGATTGGTGCTTAGCACCCTCTGCCACTCACAATGTTTGTGACTTGCAGAGTATGGATGTAGATGTAGAATACTAAAGTTTAATATCTCGCTGATTTCACGCCATGCACCTTCTTTTTCCGTTCGATTATAATACTGGAGCTATCCCATAACACCCTCTTTGATTCATATGCATCAATTAGAGTTAGCAAGTTTCATTGTCCCGCATGCTCGCGCTCATTGTAGAAATCGCCAAATACCGTCCACACCAAGCGCCGAACAAACACTGGCTCGCCTTTGAGCATTCTAAAATACCGACAACCGATCGGCTCGTCCTGAGCGCGGTCACTGTCGTTCGTTGCGATCGTGCTCAGGCGTCCACACTTGATCCGCTCGCTTCACTGAGTGGCTCATTCGCCTGAGCGTGCTTAAGTGGATACGAGGCCTAAGGTGCGTGGGGCATCGGAACCATGCCATTTTTAGCCAAAAGCTGTCCAACAGAGGCAGCTGCGTGTGCAGGTGCATTGTTATCGTGGAAGATTCAGTCTCCTGTCTGCCACAAATCGAGTCTTTTTGACGAACACTGCTGCTTAATCTTCTTAAAACTTCCAAATAGAAGTTTTGATTGACGGTCTGAGGTAGAGGAACAAACTCTGATTGAAGTATGCACTTGGCATCAAAAAACAATCTGAGCACTGTTTTGATGTTTGATTTCACATGATGACATTTTTTTGGACGGTGTGATAGTGACGTCGCACATTGGCTTGATTGTTTCTGTATCGTAACCGTAGCACCATGGCTCATCACCAGTATCGACCTTTGGCAGAAAATCTGGATCAATTTCAAGCTGTTGTTTCAAAGCGCAACATGTTTCAATTCGACGTTCTTTTTTATTTTCAGTCAGAGCCCGAGGACCAAACATGGTAGCAACCCTTTTCATTTCCAAATCTTCGGTTAAAATTCGCTAAACCAAGCTCCAAGATAACCCACTAATCTCTCACAGTTGATCAATTGTCCGTCGAGGGTCTGAAAACACATGCTGTCGAATTTTTTCAACATTTTAGTCGATTCTGGCAGTTATAATAATTATAATTCCGTGTGGTCGGAATGACCTGCTGACAGGGTTTCTACTGGCTGCCCCTGTCGTAGCCGCCTTAACCTAACATGGCAATCCAACCGGGTACAGGGGACCTACAGTTTAACGTGGAATCTGAACTACGGAAGTGTACTGGCGTACTTCACATTACACAGCAAGCTGTGCCAGAGGTGAAGGTCGGGTTAAGTGGATATGAACATCCCCGCCGAGACCGGGGTTCGAACTGGGGACCTTTCTATTTCCAGTCAGGCACCTTAACCACTGAGCCACCAGACCGCTCTTCGGGCAGTTGATGGACGAACAGAACGAGGTTTGTCATTAACCGCAATGTCGCCATTTTTAAACTGAGGGAACGTCTCGTACACTTGAGTTTTTCCCATGGCGTCATCTTTGTAAGCTGTTTTCCACTTTAAAACAGTTTCAGCAGCATTTTTACTGAGTAGAAAATAAAATTTCACAGCCCACGGCAATGCTATTCCGGTTATTTTTGAGTACCCCTGGTATTATAGTTTATTCAATTAGGAGAGGCGGTTCAGGGTCAGTCAGCTCTACCCCCACTCCGCTACCCTTAGCCCTACTTGCAAAGGGAAAATTTGTCAGTCACGTATCTAAACACAACGGTAAAGTATGAGATAGAGGGAAGAAGGAGGGGGGGTGAGGCAAGAGGTGAGGCCAGGGTAACATGGCCTTGAGCCGCCAGTTGGAAGTGAACAGGGTGTAGTAACTTTGGTGAGAGAGAGTTTGAGTGTGCACTATTATGGCGGAGGCGCAAATGTGAGTAATAACATTCGGTATGCTACCGAATTGATGTGGCTATGCATTAGCTGTAATTTATATTTAAATTAACAGACCGACAATGAATAAGTTGAAGAAATATAATTTCGTTTGTGGAAAATTGTGACTGTGAGCGATTATCCACTGCATGCTGACTGTAAATTTTCTGTACAGTACTGAGTTGCAGAGTACGATATTATTGTATCCAGTCCAATCAATGATATCTATTGTTTATTAATTGACGAGATGAGGAGGCAGCATTTTTCGTCCATGGCAGAGTGGTTCAACATTTCCAGCTCGCGTAAATATCGAAGCCCACGTGTTATAACAAATCTTAATTATCTCCGATAGTGAATTATGTCACTTTTCAAGTCTGTATCAATTCTGTGAGTGTACAAATATTTTTCCATGTATTAATTCACAAAGGTAAACAAAATACAATCGTGAGCCAAATTTGAACTGGAAATCGCTGCCAATAGTTATTGATGCTAGTGTGCTGATCCGTACTATGCAGGAGCCAGATCTGTGTTATCCATATTAACATTGCTGACAGGTACTGTCAAGACTCATGTAGAGCTTTGTCAATAATTAAAGATTTTTGTTTTATACACATTCTGTGTATATAATAGTGGGTATTAAAAATTTATGGAGCTAAAATGTAAGGGACGCAGAGAAATCTTTTCGAATTTCGCGACTGAACACTCCTTTGTATAAATATGAACGTACATCATAACCTTTGTGCTCAAATAGAATCGATAAATTAAAGCTGCTAAGAGGTATCCGGGAAATTTCATAATCATCGTCTCTACAGTCGTAACCAATTTAGTCTTGCTTGCACCAGGTACGGAAATACAAACACAGCGCAATAACTTTCGTGAAGCAATCTATCGTAATCACTACCGGAACGTGTGGCCTGTATCCTCTAATTGTAAGTCACCAATTAAAGCATGCTGAATTCAGTTTCAGTATTTAGGCCGTTACATTTGGTTTTTGTTTCTAACTGACTGATATCGCCATTCTCACAACATCCCTTTTATAGATGGACCTGTCATATTATCTGATAAATAATGATCGACAGCATTAATAACAAGGATTCATGAATAACCTTTTTTAACAGATAAGAGCAATTTTACGTTTGACAGAGCTCTTTCGATTTTGTAAGGCTCGGCTTCCTTATCATCATAAAATCTCTATCAGTATCCTCGTCAATATATGATCAAAGGGAATGATGACCAGGACGTGAAAATAGATTTAATCCTTCAAAGGCAAAACAATGCACTAACTGCAGGGCTGTAGTATTAATTGATTAATAAACAATGTTAATATGCAGCACATTTTACTTCTGGTAACGATTATCAATCTATTCCGTTGCTACCACTGTCTCGCCTGTTTTAAACCATTATTAAGAGATAGGTGGTGTGCTAATCAAAATCACTAGTAGTAATTATTAGTGAATACTTGACGAGAATGTCATGGAAGCGTTATTAATTTCTTTTAGGTTAGCATAGTATAAAATTTTGTGGTGGGTACACTTTTACGATGTTTTAAAATATAATTACATTATTCAATACATTGAAGAGAATAAAAAAAAAAACTATTTCAAAGTATCATAGTACGTTGTGAGTTTGAGAGAGAAACATCTGAGCAAAGGCTCACTGAAATTGATAAATTACTTCTCCTTGGATGGAAATATATTCGTCAGAGCATATTCAGAAATCTGCTGTAGGCGTTGACTGTCCGAAAGGGGGAATTCACGGGAAGAAGTAAATATCTGGATCGGAACTCCAACAGTACAAAAGAGTGTAGTCTCAACCTGCATTGCTTTTAAAGGATTGAAGATCAAAAAGGAAAACTCATAATATGCGATAGTAGGAGTATAGGCAAATAGTCACGGAGAATATACTTCCCGTAAAAAATGTATAGCGTTCTGTACGTTCACTGTTGTTACGATACGGCATAGAAACCTGGGCACTTAAGTACTCTTCCATCAATTTTTTTGATGCATTGGGAATGTGGTTGCTCTGCGGAATACAAAAACATCTCTTCGACATGTTCCGAAAAAAAAAGAGGATTCCTGACCCTCATAAAACGCAGGAAAAGAGGATCGTTGGTAACATTTTTCGAAACGATAAATTAGCCAAGTTGTCATCGTTGCAACATGATAGTGATATGGAGACCCGAGTGAAGGAGAGTTTCGTCGCAGAACCTGCGGTGGTAGTTCGACATTAGTGCCTTAATACGAGCAACGAACAACAGAAGAACTGTTCCATAATGATCGATCGCCAACCTTCACAATGGAGACGAAACTATATACGAGAAGACAAACATTATGGTGAATTTGCGCTCTCACCTCATTCAATTAAGCAAAAATCCCACTAGAATCATTGATTAATTTCTATTTAACTTGAGGGTTTTAAGGAAATGATGATAGTTTTGGTATTTAGCGAATCACTCTAAAGTGGAATCAGGGTGGTTTCTCCTGAGAACCAGTGCAAACTAGGAAGCAGTCTGGCCGTGCAGGGGGAGTAGCCGTCTCTTCAGTAGCGAGAGAGAGGCGTCGGGACGCCTCACAGTAGCTGCGCCCCGGGCTGATTGAAGCAAAACACAGCATAGGGCGTCGGCAATTAGAGACACCGTCCCAACGGGCGCTTTGAGCCCCACCACACCTCTGGCGACAGCTGTGTCGAGGAATTTGAAGCTGACACCGTTAATAGTTTGCAGCAGAAGCGACCGCGATTTACAATATCTTTTTCGCTGCGTTTGGAGTCTTGATGTTTCTTTCCTAATTCATTGCCTAACTAACTGAAACGCATTTCAAAAAAAAAAGCCCAAATCCTTTTTTTTTTTTTTTTTTTGTTTAATCACAAGAGACATCATTTAGAGATTGCTCTCTGATTCATATCACCTCACTAGAGAATATTTCGTCAGTCTCTATTTAGTTAAGAATTTGATGGTAAGTATGTTTGCGACTGCGACAGTTTAACTGCATCAGTTTTCATTGAGTTTGGTGTCTTTGTTGCTTTCTCAGTTCATTACTCAACTAATTAGGACCAATTTTGGAAAAAAATCCAAATCCTTATAAGACCCTATTTAACGCAAAGTCAACGATTGACTTGAACAGTCCGTGTGAAAATGATGATCTTCGTTTGAAAATTACCTTATTTTGATAAAAAGAAACAAAATTTGGATATTGCTCTATGATTCAGTAGAGAAATGTTTCATCAGTCTTTTTCGATAGTTACTGATGGTTGCTACTGTGACAGTCAACTTTATCAAAATTAGTAGGAAATGTTGTTACAAACAATGTTTAAAGAAATACTCTTTACCCAACAGAGCACCAATATCAGACGTCAAAATGTATTTGGAGAGTAAGCTCTTCTAAAACTGATAACATTAAGAATGGTAGTGCAGTTAATTGGAGCTTTACGATTATCAGTGTAGAGAAAATTAGAGATGGAAGAGATTCTGAAACAACGAGCTGGAAGTAAAGTACCCATGACCAACCAAGCATTCAACTAATTTATATCGTACATTAAGACCTTTCGATCAAAATATACTTTCGCATTAACTCTATCAGCAAATTGTGTCATCAACTAAAAATAATAAATCTCGCCTCATTAGTAAGGCATCCTTTTTTCGCTTCAAAAGTTTTACTCCATCATATCGATAAAAATTCAAGATAGAGAACTCGACTTTATCCTCTCAAAATATTTATTAAGATACTTCGGTCTTGTGTATCCTCCTGTTCTGCACAAAATCTCATTGATGTTTGTCCATTTTGGAGCCAGGTAAACATGGGTCATCCTGTTTTTCTCCTTCCTTCGACTTCCCATATCTGTACAAGTTTTGGTATTTAGGCATATTCGTTTTTTGGGAGAGTAAGCAACATTTTATTTGAAACATTTCCCTATTTTTGTGTTGTGCAGCTGATGTTAGGCCTTGACCGCTTGCCACTTCATTCGGTCAGTGTCCGGCCAGACGCCAGCGTACAATACACGATGGAGCGTTTCTAACCAGGGCGCGCGCAATTGCACACAGCTGTCGTTCCGCCTCTTCAGGGCATTGTTGGGGGAGAGGTTGAAGGCCGATCCGCCACAGCTGGCCAGGTACATTGTCCTCAGCCGGGGCTCCACCTGTGGCCTGGTTAATCTCACTCACGCCACTAACCTAGGGCTACTGTGAGCTTGTTGCTGTGGGTAGTGTTGGGTCTCCTGACTGGGTAGGAACAGGTCAAATTTAAAATTTCGTGAAGAAGGGATCAGGCAGTACGAATGGGCAAAAATCTATGATTTATTATAGAAAACTCAAGGTTGAAAGGTGGGATAGCTCGACATCATATTGAACTCAACTTATAGCAGGGATTTTCCTTTGTATGTCTCCTATTATGATTTTCTACTTATTTTAATTTCGCATAAAATAATCACAAATATTAAAGGTCAAACAAAATTGCAATATGCAATACATTGAGATTAGGGTTGCCAACCATACTTTGTAATAATGTATGATAGTAAAGTGTGATACTTAATTTTTGGTCTTTATATATTATACTTTTTCTTACCAGTAAAGTATACCAAAATACTTTATTTCGAGTAAAGTATAAAATACACGGAACAGAACGCTCTTATGCTAGTTGCACACCATCGTGCCTATCAATCAGAGATTGTTTGTCCTTTGATCTGTGTACTTATTACCGTTTACCAACCGAGAAAAAAAAAAGCAAAAAAAAAAAAAACTAACAATCCAAGCTGAGTCATTCGTGTCCGTGTATGTCAATTAGGTGACCTATAAGTGAGAATTCGCGGTTTCTTCTGATCGTCGTTGTTTGAGGAAGAAAGCAAAAGTGAAGAAACCTAAACAATTACAAAAATTTGAATGAGAAAAACATATTACTGGATAAGAAGGGTTCCTCAAAATAAATTCTTTGCTAATTTCAATATCTGCGCTGTGAGGTTTCCCATTGCATCAGCGCACAAGTAAGTCAGTCAATTATCCATCATGACGCGGAGCCACTCGGACAGCCAAGAGACTTAAAAATTAGTTGTTCACTTATTTATAACTAGTGTAAGCCCGTGACCGTTTTTTTGGCGTATCGTCACTGGTCTAGAATAGTTCCGGTTTCTAGGATGACATATCATGACAGGTTGATCTGATTTCACCAAATGTAAAATTGACCAGTGTTTCAGGGTGAATAAAATCTGTTTAGTTTGTTAAGAAGCATTAATAGAGGTAGGTATTAAACACGAACAGGGACCATAGCGCAATCGTATAATTGCTTAAACAGAAACTTACTCGTATTTAATCCTTAAAGTTCACTCTGCAAAATTTAAAAAATTCTTGTTTGCTTCGAAAGCATCACGTTATTTGTTTTTATTGAGACTGGGCAAACACTCAAATGTAATCACTGGTCATATTATCTGTAAAGGCCAGAGAACTTAATACATATTCCATATTATTAAACAGTTGAGCAACTTCGAAAAAATGAATTTCCATAATACTCGATTCCGTAACATATTTGGTCTGATTTACACTTAAAATAACCTAATAACTCACGTACAGCAAACATGAACAAAAGCCATTAACGAAAGTGGTCAGTAAAAATCCTAAAAAACAACAACATTAGTGAAAATTTTAATTAGATTGAAATTTTTCCCAACCGGAATAACAATTGTCATTCGTGGTTACAGTAGAGACCGTGAGTATTTTTTTTTTAGTTTTTTTTTAGCTTTCTTTCATTAGCAACATGTTACTGAAAAGCAGATCTACTTTTTTTCAGCCGTACAATTTATCAATATTTTTTTAACTATGAAATGTTACGAAAAGTAAACTTAATGACTGTATTATGGCTATTAATTTGGTAGTAATTGCCTAGCTATTAAGTTGTGGACATAACCACGAATTTCTTATAATGGTATCTCTGGTCGCTGATTTGCGTGCGAAGGCTGGCCCATGATGTCACCATTTCCCAGCCAATAGCTATCGAGGTGAGTGGGTGTCCTTTCGAAATTATATAGTAGATTTGGTTTTAGGATGTCGTTGAAACGAAACCAAAACGTAATAGGACGAAAATTTATACTGCATACTTAAGACAATAAATAACTGAATAAAAAAAAATACTTCTCTCAGATACTTTTTTTTTCCTCTACCAAACACAAATATACTTCATTTTTTCTAAAAACGTTGGTAACCTCAACAAATTTTTTTTTTTTTGCTTTCATAAGTTTTTTGACTGGTTTGATGCAAACCTCCATTACTTCCTATCTAGTGCTAACTTCATCTCTACTTACACCTTACACTCCTCGCCCTCTATTATCTGTTTCATATATTCTAATCGCTGTCTTCCTCTACAGTACCTTCGACTGTTCCCTCCACTAACAAATTAACCAATCCAGCATGTCTCAAAATATGACCTATCAGCCTGTCTCTTCTTCCTGTAAGCTTCTTCCATAAACTTCTTTCCTCACCCATCATTTCCAAAACTCGTTCACTTCGGACTTTGTCACATAATTTTCAACATTCTTATGTAGCACCACATTTCGAATACTTCAATTTTCTTTCTTTCTCGTATTCATAACGTCCATGTTTCACTGTGCTCCACACAGAGCTTTATAAAGTTCAATTACGTTATAAATACTTATAAAGCCCTAAAAGTCACTTGTTGTTGCATTAAACTTTTATTTGTAGATTGCTTGAAATATTTTGACTGCGAGAATCAACTTCTGTTTCATTGAGCGCGATTCAACCAAAAGCAAACAGGTTTTCAAACAGAATAGAAATTCCAGACTATCGTTTAGTGTGATTCTCTCAAAAACAGCTGATCGGTAGATTTTCAAACAATACACAGCCTATAGTCCAAATTGGAAAATAGTTTGTTTCATTTTGATGTGACGTCCAAAAGCAGAGAGATTAAGATAAAACTGTTTGTCTTAAAGTCAGAAAAAGTTTCAATGGAACTAAATTGAGTAGTTAAAGTAGTTTTTGAGTGTTGTAAGTTCACTGGGTATATATGTATATATATATATATATCGTTGCATTGAGGCTTGTGTTGATTGCTAAGTACAAGATCAAGAGAGAACATGATTTCATCTAATAACTTTTGGAAAATTAAAAACAAGTAAACTAAATTATTGGCAGCAGCTAGTATGTAATGGAATTACATTTTCCTCTTCGCCATCTCTTCCGGCTGTCTATGATTAGTTTTACTCACCGTTGACATGGTCAGATTTAGAGCTTTGTTTTTACGGCCAGTTGCCCTTGCTGGCGTCAAAGATTTTGTTTTCTGCTACCAGACCGTAGTAACTAGGTACTAAAGAATTCAGTGTAGTGTTGCTTTCCGTCTTTGAAGCATGTAATTTTTTTTAGAGTGTAGCCATGGTCAGTATACGATAAGTGAATTTTTTGTTTGTGAAATGTGTAGTTTATGTACCCAGTGCATTGTACCTCGCCGATCCAGGGTGCTGCACCTCAGTGAGCGGGTTATTAAATAAGATTAAATTTAGCACAATATTTTTTTCTTCTTTTGGTATTATAAATAGTACACATTTTGTTTTCATTTCATTATATCAGCAGGCGCATTACTTGTCTTCCTACACAGCGATGAAGTTTTAGCGACTGGAATGTTGATCCAATAATGACATGGATTCCATGGAATCCAGTTGCTATGAAAAATGAAGATCCGCAACGACTTTATTTATGATTTGTTAAACAGCGTTTGGTCATAATAGTTGTATTAAAGCAAAACAGATTTTCTGCTTAAGTATATTGTACCGAAAGCTTTGCGGAATTATCATTTGGTATTTTTTTTATTTGTGTTTTTCGCCCACGCGTTGTAAACTTCAATCAGAAGCGTGAAAGGAATGGGGGCGAGAAACGGAAGGAACGCTCCTGGAGTGATTTCGAGAAACCACGGAAAACTGTAATCTCGATGGCCGGATGGGAATTTGAACCAAAGTCCTCCCAAATGCCTAGTCCGAACGTTATCGCTCACCCTGCTGGCTTTGTGGGATACCTCCAGTTTAAATATAAACATCAAGACCTATGAAAGTCTGATTTAAGTACCTATAAACGTTTCAACATAAACATTTTATTCGAAAGTAAGAGATATTAAAGTTTGCTTATGTATCATCAGGCATAGTTAAGGGCTTTATTTTAGAACATGGTCTAAAATATAAGGTAAAAACAGTAAAGGAAGCAAAGATTGATGTATCAAAAGCAGATAGTTGGATGCGTAGGTTGCAATAAAACGAGTGACGTAGATATGCAAGAATTTCTTTCATTCAAAGGGCAATTATACTCAGGATACAGAGGTGCATGAAGATGTATACCCCAGGCACTAGAGAGCGAAAAGAACGAAAAAAAAAGATAAGTTTTATACCGACATTAATAGAATATGGCCGGATGAGTATCATTTAATGAGTATTTTAGATTAACGCAAACTTGTTCTTGTGGAAATTGCGAAACAGATCCTGTGCTCAGACAGTCGTTTAAACTAGAGTGCACGCGCCCCTTAGTACTCCTTGAGCGCACGCGCGGGCTACAGGCGTAGCCCATTTATAGGATAATTAATTTTCGGAATCAGACAAAAAAAATATAAAACCGAGTAAATAATTACTAAATATCGTTATTTTTATCATATTGACTCATAAAATTAACAAAATTTTGTTTCTTAATTATAATTTGAAACATAAACGTAAACTTCTTAAAAATCAAATATTTTTGAAATGTTTGAAATCCTTTAGTCTTATTTTTATTTAGGAACGTAATATTTAGTATAAATGGGTTTCCAGTGTAGTAATTGAACCAATTATCAAAGTGATTGATAATAATTCATTCTGTTGGCATAAATTCAGGACAGACGACAGCCTGAAGTTCGCTACAAATGCGCCTCATAGATTTACTGCATTGCTTGCGCGTCCTGTAAGCCCGAGCCCTGCTGCAGAAAGAACATCGACCAACTCCTCCCCGAATAGGATTATTATGTTTCGGGGGTTGATCTGCCAGTCCTAGAAGTAGTCTTCCTTTCAGTTTTATACCTTTTAGTATACTTTTCTGGGATATACGACGCTCTATAAAAGGTCTTGCACGATCGAATCCGACTTCTTGAAGATATTGACGACGGATCACTTTCATATCAGGATTGTTCGTCAGATATATTACAAGACCGTTTATATTCGCCATGTTTACAAAATTGTAAAACAGCGTGCGAGGCAATCGACAACTGTTCCGAGAAACGAGGTATTCTTTTAGACATTTTATCAAAAATATTAACACCGTATTTTGTGTGGTTATAGAATGTGATATCAGGTTTTTGAGCTTTACTAGTTGCATAATCAATTTTTAGCATGATTATGGAGGGTAGACAACATCAAAACTACTTAATTTCGTTTTGACATTCTCCAGCAACCATATTAGTATTTGGGCATAGCTCACATTACCCACCATCTAAAAATGACAAAAACATAATAAAGTTACATTAAAAATACATAAACACAAACAACACACATAAAAAAACAGTTATTGGCATTACTTTTTGTAGTATTGATACAGAAAATGTATCATATTTACCTCAATTTTGTCACTTGTATATTACATAACTTGCTTCCTCCAACGATCGCGCGGGCTACAGGTGTAGCCCATCAACTTCAAGGGCGATTTATGCAGATGTCCGTGCGCCGTGAGAGATGGCACGCTACTGGCGGGGGTGGGAGATAGTACTTGAGGAATACACTGAACGATTAATCTGTAGCGCGCAAAGTTTATATAATATACGACAATATTATAAGTTGGGCTACATATGTAGCCGGCGCGTGCACTCTAGTGTTAAAATAAGGCCCGTGTTCAGCTGGGGATTTATGCATAGAGGCTAAAAGGAAAACTTCACGTGTGTAGTACTAATGGCAATACTAGTACTGATTGTGACAGCCACACGTACAGTATGGTACACACGTCTATGAAGAGTCCGCTGTCAGAACAGATCAGTGAACAGAGGCCAGCCGCCTGCTCTATAGCGCAGTGTTCGTGCGGCAGACAGGATTATCGTGAGAGGCGGTGCGCTTCCGCTCCTGTGCACGAACATCTCGCTGCCAACCGAACGGTACGCATAATCCCGCCGGCCCTGCAGGTCGCAGCTTCACAGCGGATATCTCGGCCACTGCATGCGACATGTACTGCCCACCACAGCCAACAAGCGCAGCTCTGCTCTGATTCAGTGATCGGAAATTTCACGCGTAACAAGAATCAAAGTCACCACCATAACACCGTAAAACAGATAGTGGTGAACGTTATGCGTACTAAATCAAC
The DNA here is from genome assembly GCA_031002005.1 of Vandiemenella viatica. Classification (NCBI taxonomy): domain Eukaryota; kingdom Metazoa; phylum Arthropoda; class Insecta; order Orthoptera; family Morabidae; genus Vandiemenella; species Vandiemenella viatica. Next base: position 41,336,944 of record JARYHS010013631.1, on the reverse strand, counting down.
GGCTCTGGGATCCGACAAAGAGTAGGCTAATCATCTATTATTTCGCAAATTGTACAGATTTACACTCACTGATACCCCAACAAGTCACTTTTCTTTATTAATGTGGAATTTTGTGAGTGACAAATATGTTTAAACACAGTAAAACAAAACAAAAATACCAAAATTTAAAGGAAATTTTTTTCGCAGATATTTATTTTAAAAAATTTCATCAGTAAAGTTATTTTTCTCACACGACTATTTGTATTCATTTGGCTCAAGTCATTTCCATTTAAGGTAGTTCTTACATGATCCACTACAACTGTTCCTGAACCCGTACACCTGATTATATACATATATATAAGTTTATCAAACGCAATAGTGATTTTAACATAAACTTCAGTAAAATGTTCTGTCTGAAATAGCTATAAATTATTTATTTATATGAAATACTTTATTTTTTCCCCTCATTTGCGATGACACACACTAAGAAAAATTTTAGTTTTCATATTCAAGGATTCTTGGTGTTGTAGGATGTCGTCATAGTAATCTGTTATATTACAGAAATGATATGTGAGTAATCACCAGACGACATTTTATCATGTGTATGCATAAGACGTAGATCCATTTGAATATCTTAAAACATGATGTGTCTTGTAGCTTGCGATAACTTGTATGTTACGATAAAGTAATTCGGCCGTAACAATTTCTAAGCCTAAAACTTGTTGCACTAATAGAGAAAGACGATGGTTCCAAATGTTTTATCACCAAAAAATTGTCTACGCCTTGCCGGATACTAATTGCAAATGACTAATATAAATATAATCTTATAGTTGCTTTACGTCGAATCCGTCATTAATCTTCGACAAGAGTGTTTATTTAAGTTTCCAGGAATTTTGTTAGGTGACACATATGAGTCTCCTAATTTAATACACGCATATTATTAATAAATAGCCCCAAAGCCCATCAAAAATGACGGGTTTAACGTAGTGTTATGGTAATTTTTTTCTCTGTAGGTGCTTCAGTTAATAGAATTGTTATAAAATAAAGCTCATTGTAATTTATCGTCACTTGTGCTGTAGCAAAAAGCTTCCAGGTTGCATTTCAGCCTAACCACAATCTCCGCTAATATTGCTGCTAGAAAAGCAAAGCTTCAATCACGTGCGAATTAATACATTCCTTGTATCGCGTGTCACTGTCATTATGCATCGCGATATAAACTTGATCCCAAATCTTCACAGGTTCTTACACCTTTCTTTCTTAATACCTGTGATGAACAGCGATATTTTAATGGCCGAGACATCTTACCTCGGCTGAAATAATGACCGCAGTGAAAACGAAGGATGCTAAAAATAAATCTTAACAACTTACGCTATGCCACGTAATGTTTAATTGTGGTTTAGGCCACATAAATCGCGATAAATTTGGATCTTCTTTCGTTCAAACCATGTTATGATTTCAGTAAAAAAAAGAACTTATAATTAATATGCCAATTTAAACGAAATACATAAATTTCTTTCAGTGTTCTGACAATTCATGTCTTAGGAATTGCTTGACTAAATAGAATTGTTATATAAAATAAAATATGTAATTCCTTATGCCTTGCGCTATAGCAAAAGGTTTCCGTTTCCATCCGGATCCAGGTTGCATTTCAACCTAACCACGTACTAAGATAAACTTGCCGCCAGAAGAACAATACTGCAATCTCAAGCATATTAATACATGACTGTATCGCTTTTTGGTGGCAATAATGCATCACAATATGTATTTGATCAAAAATCTTCAAGGGTTTTTACACATTTCTTTTTTGTTATCCGTGATTCACAAGAATATTAAAACGTTTGAATGGCTGACAAACTTACATGTTGCTGAAATAATAAGTTCAGTAATATTGCACAGTGAAAGCAAAGGACGTTAAAATAAATCTTATAAACTTACATTATGCGACGTAATATTTGTTTCAAGTGTAGTGTAGGTTGCACAGATCGCAATCAATGTGCAACTATTTCCGTCCAAACGAATTAATAATTTCAATAATAGGACACAGTTTATATTATTTAAAAAAAAAAACTAAATTATTCATGCCTTCTGCAGTAACGTCAAATGCCAGTTGTAATTCTGACCCATGCTAAGCAATCTAATCAAAACTTTCGCTACATTGATGTTCGAAACACAAAGCTTTTATCTTACATATCTATGGACAAAGAATGTAAGCAATACTTCTATATATCAAAACAAATATTACATAAATATAAGCATCTAATATTTATTTCAGTGTACTGTCAGTTAAATTATTCGCGGATGCTTGGAAATGTTGTGAAATAACTTGCTTTACCAAGAATAATGGCGTAAAAAGTAATGACACAGAATGACGTTATGGCGTGATGTCATAGAATGACTTCATGGCGTGACAGACGACGTCATAGATGACCCAGAGTTGCTTATTATAATATTAGATTCTCTTCTTTTAAAGCGAAATCAGTTCTACAGGGGTATAGCGTTATAACTGAGTATCTCTGATGGTGAAAAAAACAGAAGAATTTAAAATCACTGGCGGGAATGAAGACGGTTTGATAAAATAAGAAATGAACTTGTTTGAATTTTTATGTAATCTGATATAGTAGTAACTATAAGAAGTAAAAAATTAGTCGTGGTATATCGGAAGTAAACTGAAATCATTCGTAAAAGTACGAATAAAAGAAGAAAAATAAGAAATTTCATAGATCCGGAGATTTTATTTTGTTAAGAACGAAGAATTCTTAAATCGATTTTAAACGAAAATAAATAACAAGAGCCATTGAGAGATGAGATCACTTTTTTGTAATTTAAAGAGAATGTTTTACGATTTACTTGTCAGGAGTTACAGTGATACAAAAATAATGTGTAGATAAAGGTAAACAAAAATTCTGGCTACAGAAAAAAAGTTATAGAAATTACGGAGAAGGAAGATCATAATATTGCAAGATTATCTATAGAACTTGGAAACATATTTAACTGGAATATAGTGTAATGATATTAGTTTTAATGGGACGATACTTCGGTCTGTTTCTTTCTTATTGTGTGTGAATTAATTTTCTTTACATCATTTTGTAAATAGATTCACACCAAAAGATTTGAGAAAAACTTTCAATGTAATGAATTAATTCAGTTTTTACTCAAAATTGAATTTAATGGAAATAGAGTTGCTTCTCTACGTTATGACTTGTGGTTTAAATTAATATCTGCGTTTATGACAAACCATATTATGCATTTGATGAAGTTACGCTAGATAAATAGTTTAATGGTTATATTTGCAATACCGACATTCTCAAGAGAACACTTAACCAAACTTTAATAACAGGTCGTCAGCGAATTTCGCTTTAGTCTGGATTATGCTCAACGTTATAACCTGATGAGTCTAGGCGCAGGTGCTGCTAAAATTTTGCTAGGATTGTGCGTCAGTCCGTCCTTGTAGATTTCTCTCGTCGGTGACGTTTCGCCAACAGTATCCAGAATATAGAAAATCAGTTAATAGGACTGTATCAAATAGTAACGACGGAATGTTATCCTCCTATGGTTTACTATTCCTTAAGCACTTAGTATGGAGCTAACCCTAATTACCATTCCTCCTCATTTAAGTAACGTGTCATCAAATAAACTGAGCTAAAATCCGTTGAAATTAGCCTGAAGCTTCACTATCACATTTTATTTGGATGCAATTTGATAACTTTCATTGGGATTGTATCTTAAGTGTGCGTTTATGTAATAATAATAATTATTATTATTATTATTCCAGGCCGTTTCAAAGTAAAATCTTCTAACTTTTTTGTCGTCTGCCATTAAATTTTCCTGGTCTGCTACTAACTACCACTAATTCTTGGCCATATATTCGGCCAAGCTTCACATGTCGTAGAATAATCAGCTACACTAATAATAAAATTTAGTGAACGTCTTTCTTATTGGTATCTTCATATAATGTGTAATTTGAGGCAAAATTTTTCCACCACCACAGCCAAACTTAAAGGTTTATATCTATAAACATCATTGCCATCAGAATATAAAACTACAGCATTCTTTGTGGTTTTTCTCTCTTACCTTCTGTAGTTCTTTGTTACAATGCGAACACATCTAAATGTTGTCTCTTCAGCAAATAGAGAAAACTGAAAAGTAAGTACTTGTAAATTATTCAAACGTAAAATAAAAGCAAACAAGTCAACAGCAAAATTTACAAAACCCAATTATCAAAATGAAAAGAACGTGGATAAGGGGGCGTCCATTAATTACGTGCGGTTGAGATGGGGGTGGGGGGGGGGGTGGAAGGTGGGGAAGGAGGTCGAGAGAAATCTCACGTCGCATTAATAATTCTTTGAAGAACAGCAGAGGTAAAAAAAGTCTACAAACGACGTGGATTTACGACAACACTTCGCGTTATTGATGGAAGCCCCAAAACCAAAGATTAATCTGATGAATTTTGATTAAAATTAATTTTTGATGACATAAACATCGAATAGCAGCAGGAAAAATAGATCCGGGCACGTATTGAACCTGCGACCCTACATATGGGAGTGACACTTTTCAGTAATTTTCAGACTCTATTTTTCCCTAAATGAAGACTCATCTAGAGAGACGGCATTAGCGTCAGATACCTGATGTCTGATACTTTTCCCATGGTGACTTAAAGAAGGCAAACGAAATAAAGCCCTAAAAACGTTTAATGTTAAGATCAGATTTACATTTTCTGCTGTGACGCTAGCTAATGAATCTTCAAAAAACATGCAGCAGATTTGAAGGCAGACACTAAGATTTGCCCATTATAATCTATTCAGTAGTTTCTACTTGATGACAGAAAAAAGAGGACATATATAATCTAGGTATAAGCCGGTTATAGTGTTTCAGGTACAGCCACGGATTTAGAATAATTCCAAAAATGCACAATGAATAAACACAAAACATTAAATGCAAAGAGTACGTAATTTATAATAATAAAATGAAAAAATCACTCTAAGGAAAACGCGGCCACAGAGAACAGGCATACGATGTATGGAGCATAATAGACCATAATATAATATCAACCACGTTTTTATTTTTAATAGCCTCAACCTCAAGTCGTATCCAATATAATTAACTAAATAAATAAAGATGACCGAATAGCATGACAGCAGTGAATGAAAAAAATGGGAAATACTTTCTTGATTCGTAAAGTACAATCATATTCCACAGTTTTTCAGCCGTAATATTTTACCACATGTTTTTTATCTAAATTGGCATATTTAATTTAAAATGGAACGTTGCAAGAAAAACATTTAATGAAATCTGAGACAGTAAAATACGTGTCATCGGAGCAGTATAGCGGAGCTCCAGCCAATAGCTATCTCGGTGACCACGCTGGCGGCGGCGGACGGAGCAAGCCAACAAAATCACACACGAGATAAAGATCAAAAGGCGGTAAAACATTTTCGAAGAAAACACCCCTATCTTCTTCATCGTGTTAGCAATAACATTATGAGTCTTACAATTAGTGTTTACGAAAGAGATACGGATACCTGTTTGAAACACAGATGTAATCTGTAAATCCGCATGCAACAACCAATCATTTCTGGTAGGCTGTTACCGATTAAATTGAACACCGGTGATGCGATTATGATAAAGGTCTGGTGAATATTTCAAAACAAGCAGCATTATTACTGTGCCAAAATAAAAAGATACGACACCAATAAATATAAATAGTCCGACAAACAACAAAATCTTAAAACTAAAATCCTGAAACCAAAACGATATAAACTTAATTTTCAAAATTGTAATATTATTGAGATAAAGTAAAATTACCAGCTACCGTACCTAAACACTTATTTTTTATTTTTTTTAATTGTTCTTATCATAGTTTTACAGGTTAAATTTCAGGTTACGCTTCAGTTTACGAAATCAAAGTGAATGAAAAAACTGACGGGAAGAAAGCTTGAGTAAATAGATCTCCATCTAAAAACATAATCACTAAAATCTAGGCAGTTCTATTTTACAGTAATGCATAGTTAAATACTTAAAAGGTGTGATGTTAAAATAGAGTTACGACGACCAAATTATATGTCATAAACACACTACGAAAGATGATCATCGATTGAAATTTGATTGTAAAGTCTTCGTGAATTTTATAACATGCGATGGAAATGAAAAAGTACATGAGCAGTTGAGATAAAACTGTTTAGAGATAAATAAGGACGTGTTGGTAAGGACAACGTCTTTCCTTGATTATATTTCTGGATCTTTTAAGAAGGAGGTAAAAGGCCCCAAAAACGGGTAATGGCTCCGCGGCACTCGACTTCCTGTGACCACCGCCCAAGGCAGACGTGGATGAAAGAGGAGGTAAGTGCGCTAACTACATCGCGCACAATGGCTAATTACCGTGGAGGAGACCCTTATTCCGTTCAGGGCGGTACATCAAACGCCTCTCTCTTCCCTTTCTTTGCCTTTGCCCTGACCGTCAGCACACGCAGACGGGCCACACTTCTCTGCGGCTTCTAACTGCTCTTTGATCGGACACGCAATTACGTGGCTTTGGTCGCGCCTCTCCGCTGTCGGCACGAATGGCGTAGTTTCGTGACATCCGAGCGACTACAGAGGCGGCGGCGAGGCTACAAAGCGAGCGGTGATTGCAGCTACTGGGTCGTGGCAGTAAGCGAATAATAAGGAAAGAGAAAAGGCCCAAGTCAAAGCAGCGGTACAGCCTGTCAGTCACAAGCGATCAGCGCCCTGCACTCCCAAAATTCAACTACAGTATATGCGCCATTACTTCAAGACATGAAAGATTGTACCGTAGCAATTCATTTCGAACTAGGTGGCCCGTGCGAAAATTTCTCGAATAGCAGGTTTGCTGGTTTGTAGTAGGAGGAAGACGAACTGGCTCAATAGTAGTAATTGTTTATTTGTCAACTGAGATCGGTACGTAGCAAAACACTAACAACATCTTATGGAAAAATTAGAAATGATGTAATATTTCCGAAACAGAAACAAAAATATCCAAAGATCTCCTTATTGTAGGAAACACAGTCAGTTTATCACATCACTGCGATATTAAGTGCTGCTATCTAGCAGTAATGCGATCACTCCTTATCGACGCCAGCGAAGTCTAGCAGTTTGACTCTGAACTATCGCACACCCGTTACTTTGATTGTTCAAAATTTTGCCATTAACGAGTTGGCTTTCGAAATATTCCTTTCTTAATTAATGGTGTTACAAAACGAAGAACTGGGTCATAAAATAATACCTCATTTATCGATTTTGTTTGGGTATGTAAGGAGAAAAATGACTCGTCACGAAAAAGTCCTGATATATATGTATATATATATATGTCCTTAATTATGTATAAATACATTTCCACTCTTAAAGTCAACCCAACTGATCCCGAAACTAAACTTGAAAGTGTAAGTCACTTTGCGAGGTCCCACCCACAATTCATCGCTTTGACGAGATTGTAAATTGATTTGTAAATAATGGGTTTACACAGCATAGTAGTGTGCATAGGTATTTGGGGTAATTTTAAGTATGTTTTTAGAACTATAATCATTTGGTAAGTTGGCAGTACTGAGACCACTACGAGAGATGAGGTTGTAAAAAGAACATGGCGCAGAGAGACCACGAGTGATTGTAATGGCAGGACAATGACGATTCTGTATTGGTTTATATCAGTTTTTAAGTGTTAAATAAATTGTGCAAGAGAGAGTTATTGGTAGATTTCATTTCATATTGACACCCGTTGCGGAAGATAAAGAGTGTAGTTCAAAATATTTCTTTCATGAAATGATAATAATGCGAGGAGGTAGCGCAACCGAAAATGCAACACTTTGGGCCATGTGTCACGAATAGTGGGCTATCTGCCTTCTGTTAGTTATTAAATATTATTAAGGACGACCTTGAAACTTAAATGAGCACACATTTATATCACTTCTTTGTTCATCATATCAAGGTAAATATACTCGCTAATGCACTTGCAAGTCTAAAGTTTTAATACCATTTTTATTCAAACCCCAGTGATATTTGCATAGAGATAAAACTAATTAAACAGTTATACAAGCGAAGTTTTAATACCATTTTTATTCAAACCCCAGTGATATTTCTATTAAGATAAAACTAATTAAACTGTTATACAAGCGAAATGATTCGATGAGATGTTAGAAGATAAATTGCTAGCAGTAGAAAACTGGTATTAACTATCAATATTTTGACGTAACGTCCAAGGACAACAAGTGAAAAATACTCTCGTGTTGTTGACGAGCTTGCATTATAATCTTCAGATTGGTTGTTAAAATATACTAATACAATGTTTGAAGCCACACTTGAAGACCAGACTTTCGTTTGATGTTGAATGACTGGTAAAATCTCGTGTGGTCGTAATGCCTAGTGAAATGGTTTTTATTTGCTGCGAAATCCGCCCGTATCGTAACCACCTTAATCTAACCAGGTAATCCTACCGGGTATAGGGGACCTACAGTTTAACGTTGAATCCGAACGACGGAAGCGTTATGGTGTACTTTACACTACACAGTAAGCTGTGCCAGAAATGAAGGTCGGGTTAAGGACCTATGGAAATTCCAGCTGAAACACGGATTGGAAAGAGAGATTTTCCATCTCAAGTCTAACGCCTCAACCAGTGACCTAGCATACAGCTCAGAAATGTTTAGTGATAACGCTGAATATCAGATGGAAACAAATCACAGACATGCCACTTTTAATATTACATACAACAACATTTTTTTTTAGTTCGATTTAACATATAGATCCTTCATGGTGTTCGCTGATGGCCTTTTCCTCTAAGTCGTTACCATTCTCCATCCTGGCAGAGATAACTCTCCGCATGGATGGTAGCTGTCACTCTTTGAAACTGTTTGTTATTCTGTGAGTGTACAGTACATATCAGCGCTATAATGTTTACCACCGCACGTATTCTACTAGCCAACGTTTAAGTTAATTTCTCCTCGTTATAGCAGAACGTGTAGAAAAATATTACAAAAAGGCTCGTCAAATAATACGACCTTTTTTCCTCTCTCTTAAGTGATACGTATTGGTCAACTAAGTGTAAATATTTCTATGAATCTACCGCCAAAACAGTAAATCTTATAGATTCATTTTCCTCGTGATTTTCCAGTTGATGATTTTATTATTTACTTCACCACCCTCAGTTCAGTAATACGTAGTTCTTTCCAAGTAATTACGGTATCTTCCACGTAAGGCTTCTCACTCGCATCTTCACCGAGGCTATATTCACCAGTACCATTGATTGGCCTTGCAGTACGGAAATGTGACTTTAAAGTTATGATCCATTTTCGAATAACAGAAAATAGAAGTTGTCACACAAATTTAAACTCAACGTAACAGTTATCGACTCAACAAGTTCAGTGATATCTGAGCCTTGAACTATTATCTACTGGCTGTCGTTAATCATGGTAAATAAGGCAATGGAATGAAATTTCATCAATTATGAAGTTAATTCAATCTGAATTTTTTATTTTGTTTAGATACACATTATATCTGATTTCAGATGTCTTCATTTCTACAGAGCAATGTGCGGCACAATTTCATACTAATAAATTTTTATCATTGTAATATATTTATTGATGGAGCAACATCAAAAGAGGTTTATACATTTACCAAACTTTTGAAACGAATAAAAAAATTGTACTCACTATAACCGTGGTAAAATTTGATTACCCTGATATGTAAGAATGTAATGAGTAATTAATGAACGCCTTTTTTGTTAGAGAAAATATTTCTTTGGATCTCTTAATGTCAACTTCTTCTTCCAGATGAAGAAAGAAAAATGCTGTCACCAAAACCAGGGAACTATTACCGATTATTTGCTTTTTATGTATCTGTTTTCGACACAATTCATCAATAAATAAATTAAAGAAATTCATTTAAAAAATTATAAAGTGATTTTAAACTTCAAAACAAATTTTAACACAAAAGAAAAAATAGCTCAACACGTTTTATTTTACTCTAAATCATATCTCTGAGTTCGGTTCACGTAAACTATGATCATCTACCCACATTAAAACTAGATTTACATGTGTATATATTCCTTAGTTATTTGAAGTGAAGAGGAAACCGTTTTCACGTCACTATTTGAATCCTCTGCGTAGTGATAAGGATTTAGAGTTCCTATGGTGCCAAATGCTCCCTGAAAGATATCAGAGGGAAGTAATTTCAATTTATGTGACTAATAACCACTTTTGCTACTTAAATTTAGTTGCACATACAAATATCGAAAACACTATAACTTATATTAAAACTTTCAAAAATAACATTAATTTTTTTTCTTTAGTTTTTTTCACGGTGCAGAAGAAAAACCTTTCTTTTGCCTACTGTCCCACACTGCTTCCGCCTTAGAGGATGAGCGCTCTCTGAAAGTAAGCGGTAGCGCGTGTAATTCGTGCCTCACGCTGAGTGAGTCTGGCCTCGTTAGGGTAATCCCACGCTGAGGCCCCGTCAAGAAACGTGGCGACTCTGACAAAAACTCCCATTAATCCTCTCCCCACACATTATTAAAACTTTTTAATTTTTACTGAGCTATGACTATGAATAAGGAAAACATAACTGAGAGCGAACAAAATTTCGATTTTGTGATTTCCGTAAGACTTCAAGTTTCTCGGAAATCGAGATTACGACTTGTGCTATACATTTTGTGTACAGAATACCTACAAAGGCATACATCGAATGACTTCGCATGGTTCCTTTACAATGGTCATGATCATTTTCCTTCCAGTTTCTTGCCCAAAATCATTTTCCCGATATAATGACCTTATTATTGGAAAAAAAGAGAAAAAAAGGATAATAGGAAAGTAAAAAAAATAACCATTGTTTATAGATTTTACGTTGAGAATTATTTTAAAATATAAAAAAATTGGTTTAGTTCTCAGAGATTTTCTGTGTGATCCACGGAATCGGATAAATTTAACGGACTGTGTCACATACGGTTTCCTAAAACAACTAGTTAACAACAGTACTTTTAATAACAATGGTCCAAACACAAATATATGATCTTTATATTTATACAATGTTGTGTTTGGTGAATACAAAAGATTTTAAAGAAATTTGATTATACCCCTATTCTCCTAGAATTTATAACTTAATTAAGTTTGAGTTTTGTCCTAAAATAATTATTTTGGTCTTCTTTTATAACACTATCCCCTATTCTATAAATTATATATTGTGTTGACAATCATAAAAAGTTTTGCAAGTGAAATGCATGTGGATTCCACTGATTGTATTTTAAGCAACGGTTACTGATTCCACTCGTCTATTTCCAAATAATTCTATTTTCACTTCATTCTGTTCTCCCTTTGGGCGTTGTGTGTTAATTGCAATAGATTATTACAGGCGGAAAAGATTGGTGACAAGGAACGGATAGAAATTCTCTTGGAATGGCCTTTTAAGGAACCATTCCGGCATTCGCTTGGCGTGACTTGGGGAAACCACAGAAAATCACAGTCTGGATGGCCGAGCGGGGATTCGAGCCCACGTCCTCCCAAATGCGAGAACATAGTGTTACTGGTCACCCACCACTATCGGTTCCTCCAATGTGTATATTGAGAAGCAGTTCTTACAAATTCTCCTAAGCACATAAAGTGTAAATAGATGTCCACGGATACCCGAGGATAACTTGAATGGGATAGCATATGAAATAGTGTTAATGCACTTATGTTAATTATTTGAGCATAGACAGTTGATCAATTGATTAATTGACATTTACAGTTGGGCTTCAAAAAAAAAAAAAAAATAAAAAAATAAAAAACACACATACAAAATTAATTTTCATCTACGATTTTTTGCTAATGTTGACAGACATGGTATTTGACAGAAACAGTTTGCTGGTCTATATCAGCGAAATTATTTTTGGACTAAATGAATATTGATTGCGGGTTATTATCATGTGCAGTCTTATTTATCTATAGCCACAACCTTTATTTGCTGTTCTTCATGGTACTTGCCCCAGTATTGGTCTGTGCTCTGCAACCTATAGCAAGAAGTTCTAATTATCTCTAGCTGTCTGTTTTGTTTACTAATGAACATTACTACGGTGTATGATTACCATCATACGATCCTTTTCTTATGCCTAGCAGTGAGGCTATAAGTGATAAACGTAACAATTGTCCACTGCCAAGAAAGCGCAAGATGATTCGGGTGGTTAACGGATAACAAGTCTGTACCGGTTGTGCTGTTCGCTTGGTGCCAACTCCATTGTCTGTACACACTAATTTTTTACTTGAATCTCGGCAGCTTGGCAACTACAGATTGGCTAACTCAGACGCGAAGATGCGTATTACTTTAGTCACTCGTACACTGTATGAAATGACATTTTGAACAGAGCCTGTTACATTGTGTCACTGACCACAAACTAACAACAAAATAAGGCCATCACTCAGCAGATTCTTTATTTCCTGTGGAAATTCAAGAAAATTCAGGCTTTCTAAGCAGAAGCAGAAGTTTTAACTTGTACGTGTTCAGGTGGCAATTAATAAAGGGTTGCTGACTTAAAGGTCTGGTTGCAATCCGCGAATTACAGTTCACGTAATTAGTCCGTATCCCGAAAGAGCTGTCTTTGAGATCCGTAATGTTTAATTTCTCATGCAGTTCCTCGGTACGAATATTTGACTGAAATACAGTAAAAACTGTATTATTCTGAACAGTAATCTATGGATTACTGATTTGGCTAAACATTTTCTGCCAACAGACGTCACCTGGTACACTTATTTCTTTGCACTTGCAATATAGAATACTTGTTTTCTTGACAACACGGCCACAACATAATATTGTGTAGATAGATGTGAAATCTGCCTACTGTGCATCAGCAAGCTCATAAACTGGCTAATTTCTTTGTTCAACAGTCTTTCATGTACGATTTAAACTTACTTCACGCTCGACAGAATATACAAGCATAGTGATTACGCCTTTCAGATGATGCTGATTGCAACTTAATTAATTAGTTGTTTATTAACAGGTTTTTAACGTCCGCTCTCCAGGTGATTTTATCTTTCACCAAAGCATAATAATTAACACATCTTCGGAACTATTTGAAGAGTACAATTAAATAACAAGACTGGTGCTACACTTTTCATTTAACGTTTTAGTCTGTAGAAATCTTCACAAAACAAAATACGTGGATAAGCATCAAAAATCGTTCAGACATACTAAGGCACATTACAAAACAATTCCAGCTGTTAAACTGTTAAGAAATACTGACGACGACTGTTTCTGATTGCCCTTGCCGCGAGCTTAAATAAGTTGCCTTATAAAACCCAAACACAACACAAAGAGTGCCGACAGACGTTTCTAGAGCACTAAAAACCCCATTTACAGTAAACATTATTCGAAAACAATTAGAACTATCGCTCAGAATCATTACGAAATACTTTAAAATGTAAATCCTCTCACAGGCATTTAAACATAAAATGGGTAACAGAAAATACTCCAAATAGTTGACAATCATCCTCAAAGCACCGCGGCTTATATTACAAGCAATCAATTAATATTTCACACATTATTCTGCTTCTGACCATATTACACCTAATTTACAGAGAATTTCCATAAAAATAATATTCATTCGCATGAAAAACTGTACAAATTAATAAATAATCAACTTTAGTACTAAGATTATAATTCATAAAAGCCTGGTTTTGAGGTCCTGTTATTATAATAGTCACTTAAAACTTTGATTTCAACATTTGAACATAAGAGCAAATCCCGAGGCTTAGTAATTACAAATTTACTAGATTGTACTAACCGAAATGACTCTTACCAGCTTAACCATGAGTCCTATTTAACGTAAATGTAAAGTTCTTGAACTAAGTGATCAGACAATAAATTTCCTTTAAGACACGAAACAGTGGCTGATTTAATATTTTGTTAATGGTTTTTGCAAATAATTCTATCCTGTCTCAATCTCACCGGATGAAAACTTATAGTTAGAATACTTTTCAAAATAATTTGTTAAATTATTTCTCTTTTTTAAAAAAGCTTCAAGTTTTTTTGGCAAAAAAATTGAGTGAACTTCGTCATCCGCCTCCGTTTGGAACACTGTCTACAAAATGTTAAATGACATTTTATCAGAACTACTTCAGCAAAACAAAATCTACTGAAACTCATAGTGGAACATTTATAAAAGTAAAAGATCTAAGTTTCTTTTTTAAATAAAAAACCTGAAGAAGAATTGATAATTTCAATAATCACCTTGCGAAAAAAATCTCATTAACATCCTTTATTAAAGAATATGAAACAGTAACGTCTTGTTTTCCACATTTTAAAAAATGTTCCATTTTAATTTTCAGCGTATTGACAGTATTATCTCGCTGAGGATAAAAACAAAGATTTCAGCGACCATTGTCTAACTATTTATTGGTTATATAGACACAAAGTTTTTGACATTTAGTTCTTTGTATAGCCAAGAGGCTGATACAGTTAAAACAAGGCAAGTGGCGTAACGGGAAACCATGTGTGCGTGGTTCAAATTACACACTCGCTTTAGCCCTAGCAACAACTAAACAGCGCATGGAGACTGCGCGGCGTGAGAAACGCTGGCTCAAGGTTCCAACCAGAAACTACTAGATAAATGGAGAGTCCTATGCTGTTTCTACATATTTCACCATTATCAAGCCACTTCTACTCTCACATCAAATGGTATTCATTGTGCATAAAAACCTTGGTTTGTTCTGATTGTTCAGTCCATAATGGCCTCCGCTGACGTACGCGGTACGTGTCGTCCTGTTTTGATAAAGAGCCTGCCACCATACTAATTTCCTTCACCTCTTCATCGTCTCAGATCATAAATGCGAGTCGCCGCAATGTATACGTCCACTAGTTTGTTTGTAGCTACATTACAACAAAGAAAATCAAACCATTTCCTACTGTTCCCTCATGCCTCTCTACTTTTTGATTATTTTTAATGTGTTTATTCTTCTTTCTTGTTTGTAGAAACACGTTTTCATCATAATTTACGTATTTACGTTCACGTTAGGAAGTTCTAGTTAATTTCATGATAATCATCCTTATTATGTTCGGGGAATATGTTTAAACCATCTCAAGTGATTCATGTAGTTCCTCTTTCGTCCGTTATTTGTTACGCTTTTTGTAATAAATGGAGCTCATTGTATCTTTGTTTTGAGCCAAACCTAACATTATAGGCTAAAGTTCCAAATAGTCTCTCCACTGGAGGTTTATTTAACGGTTCATATGTATTGTGTTCATAAGGCGTCATAAAACAAGTTTGCTGCAACTGCTTTCAACTCGCACAAGGTAAGCCGTATATTACTATCTGACTTCCACCAGTGCTAGAGAGGTTTGGTTTAATAACTGATAATTCGATTTCTTCCAGTAGATATTTAGCAAGCTCCACGCATCGACCCCTCACAATTTGGAGACATCAAAGGGATAAATTAACTCACCCCGAGGCCACCATATACTATATTACAAGTTATCATGTCAAATTACCAAGAGAACAGTAATAAATCAGATAAAATATATAATTAAATTATAGTTGTAGTTAAATAATGAAATTTGAAGACAATTCAATAATCACACCTTGTTTCATTGAAGCTGAATAAGAGGAAAAAAATGAATGAGTTGGTAGGCTATTATAATTTTATAAAAAAGTAGCTGTAACAAGTAAACTATTTAAGATGTATGTGTACAGACCTTGGATATCAATCATACAGAATTATGGTTAAACAAAGATTTAGAGTCTAAATTACGTATATCGAATATAATATTTCTAAAGACATATTGGAATCCGAGTGCATACGGAAGCAAATCAAATCAAGCAGACTCAAAGGACAAACCAATAGTGCTTGGTGCCAACGACAGAGTTCAAGGCATTGTAATTACGTCGATAACGCATCGCTTGGAATGAAAACTATGATGTATAGAAGAATGGAATACATTTATTCATATACAGTCATTAGAGACGGGAAGTGCGAAAAATAATTCAGCAATACCGTTTGGAAGGTTTTTTTACTTATGGCCTTCCCCTTGTCAACGTCGAGGTCAATAGAGGCAGTATGGGACTGAAGACAAGGAACGGGAAGGAATTTGGCCATGGTCCTTTTGAAGGAAGCATCCCGGCATTCGACTAGTGTGATTTGGGGAAACCATGGAAAACCAAAATCTGGATGCCCGGATGGGGATTCGAACCACCGTGCTCCCGAATGGTTTGGAGGGAAACATCCCAGCATTCACCTGGAGTGATTTCGGGAAACAAGTAAAACCAAAATCAGGATGGACGGTCGGAGTTTTAAAACGGCGTCCTCCCGACAGCCAGGTGAGAACTGAATGCTTAACAGTGAGCTAGAGAAGCAGTGGTCGTAAGTAAATACACAAACTGAAAAACTCGTTTTTTGTACAGTAACTACTGCAAGCATTAGATCAGTTGTGAAAGTACAAAAAAGCTCTAGCTAAGAAAGAAAGAAAGCGTTACCAATATTTTAGAAATGAATAAGCAATGGAAGAAGAAAAAACTACAATGGAATTCTAACTTCTTGCACATTCAGCGTTTTCCTATTCGTTCTAGACGTCAATCTAAAATTTACGTGGACTTGGCTGCTTATCTTCTCAAACAAGGAAATGGAAGAAGAAAAAACTACAATGGAATTCTAACTTCTTGCACATTCAGCGTTTTCCTATTCGTTCTAGACGTCAATCTAAAATTTACGTGGACTTGGCTGCTTATCTTCTCAAACAAGGAAATGCTTTGTATTCTTAGGAAGGGCACAGGATGCCGGCCTCGGTAGCGTAGGGGCTAGAGTGCCGAAGTGTTTAGTGTTGTGTCTGTGAATGTCTTGTCCGTGTTGCAGTGTCCTTGTGTCAATACTTGATAGCAACAAATCACATTGAGCTGGCTGCATGGCCCAGTTGCCGAATGCCATTAAAAAAAAAAAAAAAAAAAAAAAAAAAAAAAGGACACAGGATACATTTTTCCCCGTATGAATAACAGTTTTAGTCATTAAGTTTTGATAACTTATCGAATGGTAATAGGCAGACGGATATGTGTGTAAGTCACTCAGGTCGTGCTTCTCTCACAGAGTTATAGTGTATCTTCTGTTAACAAATTTCATTTACAGAAAATACTTATTATTTAGTATACATGTCGATTTGCGAGCACTGTACTATTACCAGCCAAAAAGTTTCTGGCATCAGTTTATTTTGTCTTCTTTTTTGACTTGCCTCGCCGGCGTAAACCAGACCAAAGGCGTAGCTGTAGCGGAACACGAGAGGATAAAATTATTAGAACCAAAGAATCTGTTGCTCATGCTGAAGAAGGATGGGAAGATAAAGCTGAAATTGAAGCTGCATTCAGTTACCCCCCCCCCCCCCCCACCTCTCTCTGCTCTATCTTTTTTTTTATGTTGAAAATTGGTTCTCTATTTGAGACAGGTTCGACAGTGGATCGGTATAGTGATGGCTTTCTCGTCATATTATGCCGACTCGGTATATTTTGGGACAAATCTTACGTAACTTACAACTTTCTATATCCAATTCTAGCAATGATATTTTAAGTCCACACGTATGAAGTTCCGGGCAATAGCTGGTATAAAATATATCACACATCTTCCTGCTGCCGTTTATTTGCCTAACAGAACTTACTTTCCGAACAGTTCTCGTTTATTCACATCCTTATGTGCCATAGGCAGTTATGACACTCTACTCGTTAAGTTTTGTTCCCATGCTGCATTTATTTCAAATTAAATTTCAGTCCGATTACAACGAGACAAGTTCGATCTTTATCCCGCAACACGCAATCCACTCCACAGGTATTTGAAAATGTGGAATCCACAAGTGGTTGGAAAAATGAGCAAGATTTGGGCGAAATCGGTGGATCATTACGGAGCTGGGTTCGAAAAAAAAATAATCCGAACTTCTACTTTATATACACAGATTTATCTGCCACCACCCGTGGTGTAATTGTATGTAGCTAATTAGTACTTTGTATAAATAATGTTTTTACCAATACAACTTCCTCATACTGATTTTCCCGTGTTGACGTTTGATCGGTACTGTAAACCAGCAGACACTGTAGGATGGAATTACAGCCCTGTTGCTCTAGCTTTTGATAACCTTTTGTCTGAGGTTTCGTCGCAACAAGCCAGTATGTCTGACGAACACAAACAATAGCTGCAGTCTGGCTCCTCCCTGCTCTGCAGCGCTAATGGGTCCAGTTCAGAGCCCCACTGGGTGTCTGTGCCGATATCGACCTACAATATGTGCGCAGCTCTGCTCCGCTCGCTCGCTCGCTCGCTGCCTAAAGCTCGCCAAGTTTGCGCGCGGAAATTAAATGAGCTGCAGCTCAGGTTTCACTCTTCCCCACGGCACTGCGCCACCGACCACTCCCAACACGAGAAGCTGTTATCATACCCTGCGACTAAAGAGGTAGTACCGAATTATATCCTGAGAGCTGTTGGTTTAGCCAGCCACAAACCTACCTACCTCACAGTCCAATATCACTCGCACCACTAAATAGGACGGCTGTTACAGAGAGCAAATGTATACAAACTCGAGATGCCAGATAAAAATCCCTATAACATTGAAGGTTTTCCGTCGACTATATAGCTCAAAAATGTGTAACTCTGAATTAACACGCTAGTTTTTCTTTCGCGCTAGCTTAAAGAGAATAAGCAGGGGTGGACCCAGGGGGGAGGGGGCTAGGGGGCTCAAGTCCTCCTCAAAAGGTTCTAGGTCCACCCCCTACATTGTAATTGTGTATACCTTTTTTTTTTACTAGAAAGACTACCCCTTGCCCGACTCAAGCCCCCCAAAACCTAAATCTATCGAGGGCAAGCCCTCCCCATACCAAAATCCACTCAAGCCAAGCCCCCCCCCCAAACCGAAGTCCGTTCAAGCCCCTCCCAAACCAATATCCTGGATTCGCCCCTGAGAACAAGTCTAATAATTTTGAAGAAAAAAATGCTTTTTACATAGTTAAGTGAAACATTGTAATTACTTTGTGTTGCAGTTATTCCAATGTTACATTGTCAGTAATTCAGTATACAATTCTTATAGATGATACAATAATTCATGGGTATTCAGTTACAGACAAAAACTGGTAGCATCAAATGTCACTCGAATGCTGTTGAATTATTATGCTCTTACGTTTTTCGTCTACCGATTCAGTTTTGGATGTATTTTAAAGTGTAATGGATTATGAAACAAGACTTCATGATTAATCAAAAAAATAAACTGAAAAATGAAAATAAGTAGGATTTTTGATAACATTGTTCAACTTTAAAAGACTTAAAAGTGACTAAGAACTAAATAAAAATATATCCCCACACACACTCACTTGACTACGCAGTATATCATTACGGGGCTGCAGAGAATCTTCTAGGTATACTCCACATTACTTCGCTGGAGTTACGCTAAAAATAAAATAGTGATATTGTTTTTATGTTTACAAATAGCGAACTTCCTTATTCAATTTCACTCACAATCCTTTCTTTATATATTTCCCTCCTACAAACGTCAAACATAGAAACAAGAATCGTCATCTTTAATTTAACAAGTTTCACTTTCAATGTGCAGCTTTCGCGTAGTAAAATATTCATTCTTATAAAAAATATTTTTGGATGTGAAATTTAATTAAGTATATATTATTGCTCGTAATTATATTTGTCAGTGTAGATTAAACACTTGCGACGTCTATTGACATCATATTTACTTTATCCTTTGTCTAAACTACAGTATGTTAATAATAGGAAATCCTTTTGGATAACACTACACCATAGATGGTAGAAAGAAAATAATTAACCAACGTTCCAAGTATAAAACTGTTCTGCTTGACGGATGGCGATAAATGAATGCAAATACAATAATTACTTGTTTAGAATTGAACCGAATCGTTTTCACATGTAACTTTGATACTGCAACAAGAAATTCAGAATGTGATATGCGAAGGTCAAAAGGACTAAAATGACACACAGAAACCATACTTAAAGTGAAATATTTAGTAATTAAGACAGATAAAAAAGGATCAGAGTACACTTTGTTTAAAATATTTTTATAGTTTTACAAAACGATTTCTGCATTTTATTCCGGTGTAGGCCTACTCCATACTTTATTAATCGAAGTCATGAACTGAGTTTTTGATCGTTTATAACACGTACTTTACAGAACCGCCGCATATTTAAAATAACTTTGTGGCTCATTTGGTGTACTTTGACTTGCATCTCTCCGCGTCTCGTGGGAGTGGCTCGGGGAAGAAGCGCGGCCTAATGAGAACACGCCTACCCGCGCCGCCGCTGGTGCGTGAAGACAAACTCTTCCAGACCGCTCGCTCAGCAAGTGCTGGCCGCGGCAGCCAGGTTGGCGCAGAGCTTCAATTAACCTCCCTTCACGCCAGGCGCGCTAACTGGGAGGATGTGGCCCGTGAGTGATGAGATGACGGAGCGTGGACCAGGTCAGCACCAGATTACAACACAGCGTCAGCACCAGCATTTATCATCGGCGGCAGAGGGGGGGGGGGGAGAAACACTGGTGGATCTGCCAACCTATGGAGACACATTAAAAAGGAAAGATTAGGTGCAGAGTGAGGAATAATGAGAAAGTCCGACATCCACTTGTGTTTTGAAAGTTCTCCAAACACCATTTATCACATACTTTTCTACTAAACTATTCAGTGCGCCGAACGTAGTGTTATGTTTGGTTTTTTTTTTAATTTTTTAAAATGGCATTTGGCCATGTCAGCCAGCTCAAGGTGTGTCTTTATTTTACATTTAACTTAAGTGTGATTATTTTCTATCTTCTGTAAGGACGACACAAGGAGGACACAAGACGAACATAAAATTTAATTAAAACCATCCATGCCCTAGGTCGGACTCGACCGGCGACCTCTGCAACACGAGGCACACACGCTACCCCTACGCTGCCTGGGTCGGCAAGGCGACCGTAGTTACTATGGTGGTAAAATTTACATTTTTTTTTTTCAGTTAGCGGTCCATTGGCTCAGTGGTTAGGGCTGGGGATAGAAAGTTACCCTGTTCGAATCCCTGTTTCGGCAGGAGTTTTCATAGGCCCTTAACCCGACCTTCACCGCTGTCACATCTTGCTGTGTAATGTGACGTACGTCAAAACGCTTCCGTGGCTCGGATTCCACATTAGACTGTAGGTCTCCTGTAGCCGGTAGAATTGTAGTGTTAGGTTAAAGCGGCTACGACAGGGGCGGAAAGCGCAGCCAATAGAAACCCTGTCATCATGTCATTACGACCACATTGAAATATTATTATTTATTCAGACTAATTTTTTCGGGATTTTGGGTGCGTCACTATTCTATAACTATGACCAACAGAATCTGAAAGTAACACAGTGTGTCTGTTCTGTCATAGAATACTGTAAGAATCTTCTGAAAGTGGCATGTGGGATATGGGCACACTGTGGTTGTGATATCCTGAACGATAACAGTGATCTGTTCATATTTGTTTACTTTGTTTCCTATAACTCATTTCGTGTCATAATGTTTCAACGTTATCATTAGGCTGAGACTAAACAAAGCAGAATGAAAGTTTTTTTTTTTTTTTAAGTTTGATTGATTTATAAAGAAAATTTTTATTTTTACTACTTTTAATATATTTTGAACATTTGAATCTTGAACAATTCTGATATAAAAGTAGTTAATTTCTTCCGCTAAAGTTGGTAGTTTTATTTTGTATAAACCTTTACAGGCCACGTTTTTCTCTACCTTCATTTGTTTGTTTGTTCATGTTAAGAAACAAATACAAAGTTTTTGTACAAATCAGTATATAAGTAAGTGATTTCAATGGTTCATTTTCCTAGAAAGCTCTCTATATCAGCGCCCAATGTCAAAACAGAACATCCACATTAATATCGTATGTTTTAAGATCATCTCGGAAGTACTTAGTTTCCGTAGGATGTTTACTTGCACTATCAATGTTTTAGAGTTCTTATGTGTGTCTGGATTTTGCTCTCCAGTAAAGTGCCCAACATTTATTCTAGCATCGTTACGGATTTAAGGTCGGCGATAATCTAAATAAATTATAAATTCTCGTATTACGAACATCTAGTTGCGTTTTTTTTTTTTTTTTTTTTTTCCTCAACTCTCTCTTAAACTGTTATCTCAGTAAATCGTATTTTTACTATTTCAGGCCCTACAGTTTTGTTAGCCCATCACTATTATTATTTTTATCGTTGAGTCACTTGACTTGTTGATTAATATTTTGAAGCATTTAGTATTATGAGAATGTGGTCTAGTCCCTCAACTATGTTTCTGCATAAAAAGAAATTGCGTGTGAAACGTTGTGCTGGAATAGTTCAGAGCTTTGATTTGCCACGAATTTCGCTTCTGTCGTATCTGGGCTTAAAGTTTAGCATTTAGTACAAACCACGGTACGTCCTAGTATAGACATATGAAGAAAGCAAAGTCTGTAACATTCCATGGTCTCACCCGGATTTCAAGCCAGGACTTTGAATTCTGAGGGTGACTGAGCAACCAAACCGTTCACTATGCTTCTAGAAAGTGGATGCAGAAATGCGTTAACAGCTCTCCCTTGGTGGGAGATTTTCTTCTAGAAATACAGTATCCACATACCATAAGTTCTTAGTAAATAAAAATTTTATATCAAAGTGGTGTTCATAAAATATCTTTAGGCAGACTTTTTCAGCTCCCACCGTTTCAGTTTTTTACTCTAAAATGGCATAACGTCGATTCACTCATCAATGTAATATTGAATTGGCACGAAACAGATAGTAATAGCACATCAAATTATAATGGTCTTAATAAAGTGACTTCATTGGTGTGATATGCTGTCAACGTATTTCACTTTTCGCGTCATGATCTATTCAATGCGTACATGAAAGGAGCATTGAAAGATGTGACGGATCAGGCAACAGCTCCAGTCGCAGCCAAAACACAGATATGCTGAGATTTGCAGATGACATTGCAGTTGTTTCAGAAATGACAATGATTTTAGTGAAGTATTTGCCAAAATGTAAGTCGTCATTAATAAGCATTATAACTTAAAACAAATAAACAAAAAAAGACAGGAATGGAGGTTCAAAGGAAGTTAAAGAATTCAGGTTCCTCGGTAGTATAGTCATAGAAGATGGAAGAGGGAGAAAAGAAATTCTTGCCAGAATCACCCAAGCTAAACATGCTCTTAATAAACGTAAGAAATTTTTCATTTCTAACAAATCAGCCAGTCAACACGCAAGGAACTTCTAAACTCACATGTTTTTTAAGCATAGTGCTATACGGAAGTGAATAACGGCCCTATGTAAGGCGGAAAGGAATCAACTGGAGACATTTGAGGTCTGGTGCTACAGACGAATGCTGAAGATAATATGGATGGTTTATATCACTAATGATGACGTTTTCAGAAGAGTTTCTGAAAAGAAGGGACAAGATGACTAGGCCATGTATTGGAACACAATGGTTTGCTTAAGGTGATTCTTGAATGTAAACTAGCAGGAACAAACCACAAAGAAAGAGGAAGATTAAGCTATATGACCCAAATAATGAGTGACATAAAATTCGAAAGCTACGTACAATTAAAAAGTAAAGCAGAGAAGCGGCATACAAGGAGAATTGCTGCAAACCAATCCTCTCATAGATAACTAAAAGAAGAAGAAACCTGCAATACTGCTTGAGATATGTCAGATCCTTGACTGTGAACAGAAGAGATGTCATATTTTAAAATCCTTGTTTTAAACTCCACATATGAATTTCGGAACCATTCTGCACAATTTAAATCCAAATAGACAAGAGTTAAAAGCGTTATCATCACCATTAACTTTCAAGGGGTGAGCTTTGACCGAATGAAATCTATTTAGATTTGATGTGATCACATTTTCAATTTGCTCAATTTCAGGCATATGTGGTATCGGTACGAAGAAATTTGTTTATTTCGCTATTTTCACTCTTTATGTCGTATAGAATGATCTTCTGTCGCAGATCATATGGATAAAATATTCAGAGCTCTGTAGCGATTAACCAAGAATTATGAGTGAGGTTAGCAATAAAACTTGCTGTAGACAGCTGTTTATTTTAACATGGCAGGCCAAACACCTACAAACATTAATGTTACTTTTCGTGAACAATTATGCTCTATTTGAAACTAATAGCAGCATATACCATTATTGTTCGAGAAGTAAAAATGATCATAACAGAGTTTACAAGTCGTTATCATTTGTTCACAAAGCAGTCAGATATTTAAGGGTAAATAATTCAACAAGCTCCTAACTCATACGTCTGTTAGGGGATCAGATTAACTTTAGAAAAAGCATTAGAAGACTTTTTGACTGAAAAATCCTTTGATTCCATAAAAAAAAAAAAAAAAAAAATTTTTAAAAGGTATCTAAGAAATAAATGCCAAAATCTTGTAGAAACGCAATTGTTGTTACAAATAATGTACATATTATAATGTATCAGTGTAACTTCTGGTATATACATCGTTTTGTTATATATGATTTAGATGTAAATTTACCCCTTTCTATACCACACAGACTCTTATATTGGAATCTATGGAAAATGAATGTATTGTATTTGAATTATGTTTTCCTGAAATGTTTATGCTTTCATGTTGCCTTTTTCAAAGATTTTCAAGGGGGGTGGAGTATAATAATTTCATGTGATCCTAGTGACATAGTGATAGAGTTTCATACTGATTGCGCAATCAGCTTTATCGTAACCGCCCAACATAGACCGGTAACCCAAATACATAAAGGAGTCTTATAGTTTTACGAGGAAACCGAAGCACAGAATGTCCTAGCGTACTTCATACAAAGAAATCAAAGTTTGAGACAAGTCAATTTTAAGGCCCATAAAATTATGATTGAGACAGGATTCGTATCGGAAACCACTCGATCGTCGACCGGACTATTAAACTACGACTCGAAGTATATTATGAAAGTACTGTTGATCAAAACAATACGACTACGTACTACACTGAAGTCTTGGTAACATGTGACGTGAGAACATTTTAATATTCAAACCTGTATCAGATTGTGCCTCGAAGGTTCGTTGGTGCAAAATCCCTATGAATTACGTACACTGCGTATTACTTCTCGAATGTTATTAATCACTAAGGTCTTCACTGGAGTACCTGAGGACTGTGTTGTGAAAACACGATAGATGAATTGGTGGCTCTGTTGACTTCCGTAACTGTAACGCCATCTGCGCAGGTCGATTGACAGCAGTACAGATCAAGATGGCAGAGTCAGCAGTGTAAATATCCTGTTTTCACAACAGGTTGACGGACCGACAATAGTACAGATGGAGTTACACCTGCACAAGTTGCCAGAGCCAGCAATCCCAATATCGTGTTTTCACTACACACTCCGTGGTGCACCTGTGAACACTTTGCCGGGGTACGAGTGGTATTTGTTCTTATATACGATATAACAGTTGTTAGTAGAATACATTGTACTATGGTCAGCAGAACTGAATTGAATTGCTATAGAACGCATGCTCTGGTGGCAATTTACATAGTTGTCTCATCACCCCTTTCTCATTATTTTTTAATTATTATCTTACATGTCTTGAGTGTTAAATTCATTCACCCATCTTCTTTTGCCATTTACGAAATTTAATTTTGTTCGCCGTTTTTGGCGAATTATTCATCACTTTCCTTGGTAATTTATTCCAATCCTTGACACCTTTATACACAAAAAGAAAAATTTTCCTCTCCCTCATGCATGAAATCGAGTTCTAGCTTCTACTCATTGTCATATTTCCCTTTCCATGCCGTGCTCCTAATTCTTTGACCAATATGCCACCAAGCACCATCACCAACACAGCACTCTCTTCCTGTGTTCCAATGACTCCCAATCCAGCTCCTTTATCGTATCAGTTGCTGACAGGATCTTGCTGTAATTTCCACAAACAAATCCAGCTGCTCTCCTTTTCACGCAATCAAACTCCTGTTTTAGATATCCAAATGAATCTCAAACAACACCAAATTCAACCAATGGTATGACAAAGTTTCATAATGCAATTTCACACTGCTCTGGCACTTTCTCTCATCAGCCTCTCCAGTAAATGAAGAATGTTGTGGTCTTTCATTACCAACTGCCCTGTGAGTCTTCTCAAGTAGAGTTTATTATCCGAAGCTATGTCAAAATATTTACACTTCAAGAGTTCAACAAGCAACTCTGTCCCCACTTTTAATCATAAACAACCTTTAGTTTCTTATTTGTGTGCCTAATAAGCTGCTTTTCTTAGCATTTATCTTCATTCCACATTGATATACTTATATCACCCTGCAGCTGTTCACAGCCTTCTTCCGTTTTGATCCTATTGTATACTATTATGTCATCTGAAAATAACCTAAATTCTAACTGTATACCATCAACACAATCAATAATGAAGAGCAACGGTCCTAATACACTTCCCTGCGGCACTCCCGTATGGAATTATCGCATAAAAATTATAATAAAAATGTTAGAATTAAGGTGAGTGTGAGGCCCATGTGCTACTTCTGGAAGGCATCAACTACGGGCGGATGCGCAGAGGTGGGACTGCTATGTTTAAAAGCGTCCGCTGTGGAGTGGGGCTCTTCCGGTCAGTCGAATGTATTGCTGCCAGCTTGTGATTAGCCAATACGGGGCTCAGAAATAGTGTCTGCTCCGACACGGAAGGCGCGTTTCACTGCTGTAAGTCATCACGAGCTCACACAATGGATAAAACAGATGTGTGCCAACGATATTAATAATTTCCAGTTAATACTTAATTGTTTTTGGTATTATTTTGCAATTTATAATTATTTTTCACACTAGTGTCACGCCACATGGAAAATGATTTGGAGGGGATACCTCATAGGCGATATGGCCTTTACCTCTGGAGAATGTGGTCGATGGTTCATTGGTTTGCTGTGAAGCGAAGCAACACGGTTAGCCCAGTATCTAATTATGCGCCATTTCGACATATCTTGCACCTTATTTTAGAATATTTATATTTTTGTTTTTAGAAACGCATATTTTGTACCATACCGGCTTCCATATGGAACTTCTGCTAAAAGAATCACATTTGTCTGAAAGATGGCCATAAAATAATAGTACAATAAAACAGTAGTTATTTTTGTAACTATTTGATAAGGAAGTATGAAAATAGGATAACGACATCCTGCTGGAGTGATTTCTTGGAAACCGCTGAAAGCCAAAATCAGAATTCCCAGAACGAGGAAAGAACCTAAGTTTTTTAAATTTATTTTATGATAGCCTTCGGTCAATCGGCTATACATCCACCTTCAATATTTACATTAAATTTTTCACTGAAGTGCCAAAGAAACTTATATAGGCATGTGTATGCAAACAGAGAGATATTTAAACACTCAGAGTACGGCGCTGTGGTCGGCAACGCCTATATAAGACAACAGGTGTCTGGCGTAGGTGTTAGATCGGTTACTGCTGCTACAATGACGGATTATCTCGATTTAAGTG